>JAOTQR010076962.1:0-12571 GCA_025774065.1 Solanum ossicruentum
ACTATATTATGATGAAATGAGATTATGTATATGATATACTCTATATAAAGGGTTGCATTATACCATACCCAATCCGGGAGGGATAAGAGCCTGGGTAACCAAGGTGGGGGTTTGTACTCATCAACCATGTGAAGGGTTTGTACTTCGTCACCGTGGTGATAAGGTGTGATTATCATCAACCATGTGAGGGGTTTGTACCATACAACCACCAAGGGATTTGGGTCTCTTCTACACATATGATATCCTATATGAGTATGAGTTACTTAAGCATGATTTACTTAAGTATTGATCACACATGCCATATTGTTATATTATGCCTATTGCTTAATATTATGCATTTTGATTATGATGCCTATCTATGGTTGCATTGCATCCTACATACATAGTATATTCAAATGTACTAACATATATTCTTGCCTACATGATATCACCATGTAGGTACCGGTGCCCAAGTTGACCATCCTCCTCCACGTAGCTAGTTCAATACTACTCAAGCTAGTAGGCGAGTCCTCCATTTCGGGGACCTTATTCTATGTTGCTCTTATTATGTATTGAGACATTATTCTTTATTGTCTATCTTGACTATGAGGTTGAGCCCGATTACTTTGTCTTGGCCCCCGCTCTTATCTATGTATTAGAGGTGTTTGTTGGACATGTTATGTATCTATGCTAAGAGCCTTGACTCTATTGTTCTTGATGTCTATGATATGAGCTTGTATCTTGTCTCTTGATTATGATGTTGTGCAAGATTTTCCCTTAGTCCCATCGCGCCACTCTATTTATTGCTTCTGCAACCAAGTATTTGTAATGATGTCCTAAGAGGCTTGCTTGGGATCACTTCGGATCCCCCTTATGTTGTGTCATGCCTAGGCCCTAGCCTTGGGTCATGACAAACTTGGTCTGTGTTTTTAACTGAGTCCAAAACTTCAAACTCTTGGGCCTAAGGTTCCCAAACGTGTTTTTACCCATACTTAATCAAATTTCACCCTCATATTACACATAACATTCCCCAATACTCACTCAAACACTTAGCCATATTTTCACTCCCAAATTCAAGTCCCAAACCCTCATCCCAAGCTAAGGTTCTCCTTAAAAGTTCTTCTTCAAGCTTCAAGTCTCCATCTCCAATCTTCACCAAGTTCATCTCTAAACTAAGGTATGTGGGTTTCTTTCATAGGTTCCTTTAACCCATGATATCCAAGCCTCTTTTTACTCAGACTTCATGATTTAAAAGTTAATTTACAAATGGGTCTTTCATATTATGAAATTCACTGCACACAATGTTAAAGTTATGTAAGGTTGTGACTATTTTGCTATGTTTTGAGCTATAAATCTTTGACCTATTGTAAGATATTATGAGGAGTTTTGATGTATATTACTTGAGGGTGTCGCAAGGTATTGATTGATGGTTTTACGATAAATTTTCTTGCATGATTTTATCCCTATATTTCATGGTTTTATACTAGTCTTACAAACCCTCTAAGTGTTTGATAAAATGTCCGGATGTGGATTCTTGAGGAGTTTGAGGTCCAAAGCATGAGATATGATATGAATGACTAATGATGATGAAATGAGCTTATGTATATGATATACTCTATATAAAGTATTGCATTAGACCATGCCCGATCCGGGGGGATAAGAGCCCGGGTAACCAAGGTGGGGGTTAGTACTCATCAACCATGTAAAGGGTTTGTACTTCGCCACCATGGTGATAAAGTGTGATTATCATCAACCATGTGAGGGGTTTGTACCACACAACCACCAAGGGGTTTGTACCTTGAAAATCTAGCTTGGTCTCTTCTATGCATATGATATCCTATATGAGCATGAGTTACTTAAGCATTGATCACACATGCCATATTGTTATATTATGCCTATTGTCAATTGTTATGCATTTTGATTTTGATGCCTATCATCTGTTGAATTGCATCCTACATACTTAGTACATTCAAACATACCAACGCATACTTTTGCCTACATGATATCACCATGTAGGAACCGGTGCCCAAGTTGACCATCCTCCTCTACGTGGCTAGTTTGATAATACTCCAGCTAGTTAGTGAATCCTCCACTTTGGGGACCATAGTCTATGTTGCTCTTATTATGTATTGAGACATGTTTCTTTGTTGTCTATTTTGACTATGAGGGTGAGACCATAGTCTACTAGAGGTGTCGGTTGGACATGTTATGTATCTATGCTAAGAGCCTTGACTCTATTGTTCTTTATGTCTATGATATGAGCTTGTCTCTTGTCTCTTGATTATGATGTTGTGGAAGCTTTTCCCTTAGTCCCATTGTTCCACTTTATTATCTCTTGATGCTTGATTTATCGCTTTCGTAACTAAGGATGAGTAGTGATATTCTAAGAGGCTTGCTTGGGATCCCTTTGCCCCTTGCGCCATGTCACGCCTAGGCCCTAGGCTTGGGTTGTGATAAACTTGGTATCAGAGCACTAGGTTCATAGATCCTCGGAGTCCAACACACCATGGCGATTAGAGTCCTATTCATGGTTGTGAAGCACGCCATGACTATGAGTAGGAGGCTATGAGATATTTTTGGAAATGTTTCCCTTCCTCATGTTCTACATCGTGCTATAGAGTTGTAGTGAGTGTTTTCGCCCTAACGATTGTTCTTTGCTATGCTAGATCATGCTAAATACTAAAGGAAGACAAGCCCAAACTCCAAAGGAGCAACCTACCAATGGTGAGCTCCGGGATGCTCTCACTATGCTTGCCCAAGTTGTGGCCAACCAAGTCAATCAAGGGGCCCAAGCCCTCATGCTGCTGCACTGGGAGCTAGGGTAAGGGACTTCATGAGGATGAATCCTCCGATATTCTATGGGTCAAAGGTGGATAAGAATCCACAAGAGTTCATTGATGAGGTCTACAAAATCTTGAATATCATTGGTGTTGGACCGAATGAAAAGGTGGAGTTGGCGACATACCAAATCAAAGCGGTAGCTCAAATATGGTATGACCAATGGAAGGGTGAGAAGGAAATTGATAATGTGGTGCTTTGGGAAGAGTTCAAATTGGCTTTCCTTAATCGGGTTTTCCCTCTTGATCTTAGGGAAGCTAAGATTAGTTCATGAACTTGAAACAAGGTGCTATGAGTGTGAGGGAGTATGCTCCTCATTTGGTGGCCGATCCTAGATCTAGGATGAATAAGTTCATGATAGGGGTCTCCGACTTGGTATGTGAAGAATGTCAGTCCGCCATGTTAATTAGTGACATGGACTTATCTCGGTTGATGACCTATGTCGAGCAAATAGAGGAGGAGAAATTGAGGAAGAGAAGGGGGTATGAGGCCAAGAGGGCCCCAAATTGAGGGTAAATTCCAAAAAGGTTCTAAATTCATCAATGCCAAGGGCCTTCTCATGCTACTACTAGCAGGTTTGCCAATGACTTCCCTAGGCCTCAAGGTGTTGGTGGGATGGCTCCTATTGATGTCTGCCCTAAATGTGGAAGGAGCTATGGAGGCCCATGCTTGAAGGGTTTTAATGCATGCTATGAATGTGGGAAGCTTGGTCACAAGAAGATAGATTGTCCAAGAAATCGGCAAGGGCCGGGGTGCAAATGCGGTAGAGGTGGTCCACAAGGTGGTGCCCCAAGGCACAACTTGTTTTATGCACTACATGGGAGGCAAGGGGTTAGTGAGGTCCCCAATGTTGTTACCGGTATGTTGAAAATCTTTGACTTTGATGTGTAAGCTTTGATTGATCCGAGTGTCACTCTTTCCTTTATTTCCCCTTTTGTTGCTAAAAAGTTCCATGTTGTCCTCGAGTTGTTGCATGAGTCATATGAAGTGTCTACTCCTATTGGTGCCTCTATTGTTGCTAGGAAAGCTATAGAAGTTGTCCTATTTGCATTTTGCATAGGTTGTTGCCTTGTGATCTTGTTAAATTAGATATGATAGATTTTGAATGTCATTCTTGGTATGGATTGGTCTCATGCCTACTATGTTTCTATTGATTGTAGAACTCGTAGGATCAAGTTTCAATTTCCTAATGAACCCACCCTTGAGTGGGAGAGTCAAGATGTTGTAGTCAAAGGTAGATTCATTTCATGCATTAAAGCCCATAAGTTGATTTCTAAGGGGTGTTTGTATCATATTGTGAGAGTTAAAGATGTGGAGTTCAAGGTCCCTTCCATGAGTCAATTCTGGTTGTAAACGAGTTTCTTGATGTCTTCCCAAATGACCTTACTGATGTCCCTCCCAAAAGGGAGACAGATTTTTTGGCATAGATCTCCTTCCCGATACTCAACTTATCTCCATTCCCCCTTATCGTATGGCCCCCAGGGGAGTTGAAGGAGTTAAAGGAACAATTGAAAGATTTGTTGGAGAAGGGATTGATTAGACCTAGTCAAACACCTTGGGCTATCCCGGTGTTGTTTGTAAATAAGAAGGATGGGTCAATTATAATGTGCATTGACTACCGGCAAGTCAATAGGGTCACCATCAAAGAATAGGTATCCTCTTCCAAAGATTAATAATTTGTTTGACCGGGCTAGCTTCTTCTCTAAGATTGATCTTCAGTTCGGGTATTATCAAGTGAGGGTGAGGGAGTGTGATATTCCTAGACGGCCTTCTGGGCTAGATATGGGCATTATGAGTTTGTTGTAAAGTCGTTTGGGTTGACTAATGCACCGGCCATCTTCATGAACCTAATGAATAGGTTCTTTAAAACTTATCTTGATTTCTTTGTTGTGGTCTTCATTGATGATATTTTGATTTATTCACATAGTAGGAAGGAGCATATGGGTCATTTAAGGGTGGTGTTGCAAAGATTGAGGGAGGAGAAATTGTATGCTAAATATGATAAGTGTGAATTTTGGTTGAAGGAGGTTTCATTCTTGGGTCATGTGGTGTCGAGGGATGGTATAAAAGTGGATCCTAGGAAAATCGATGTGATTAGAAATTGGCCTAGACCATTGACCCCGTCGGATATTAGGAACTTCTTGGGCCAAGCGGGTTATTATAGAAGGTTTGTGAATGGGTTCTCCTCCATTGCTTCCCCTATGACAAAATTGACTCAAAAGAAGGTTAAGTTTGTGTGGACCGATGAATGTGAGATGAGCTTCCGAACATTGAAAGACAAGCTTGTGTTCACTCCTATATTGTCACTACCGGATGGGCTTGAGGGTTTTGTTGTGTATTGTGACGCATCTAGAGTCAGTTTGGGTTGTGTGTTGATGCAAAATGGTAAGGTCATACCTTATGTTTCTAGACAACTCAAGGTGCATGAAAGGAACTACCCTACCCATGATCTAGAGTTAGTTGCCCTTGTGTTTGCATTAACTATTTGGCGTCACTACTTGTATGGGATGTATGTGGATGTGTTCACTGATCATAAGAGCATCCAATATGTCTTCACTCAAAAGGATCTCAACTTGAGGCAAAGAAGATGGTTAGAACTTCTTAAAGACTATGACAAAAGTGTGCACTTTCATCCAGGTAAGGCAAATGTGATGGTGGATGCCTTGAGTAGGGTGTCTATGGGTAGCTTAGCCCATGTTGATGGTGGTAGGAAGATGGCTAGGGAGGTGCATCAATGGGCTATATTAGGGGTTAGGATGAAGGACATTGGTGATGATGGTGTGGTTGTTGTTGATGGGCCTAAGTCTTCATTGGTTGATGAGCTGATAGCAAAACAAGATCTTGACTCCTCCTTGCTTCAATTGAAGGCCTTGCTGAAAGAGGGCAAAGTAGAGGTTTTCTCCCAAGGGGGGAGATGGGGCACTTAGGTACCAAGGTAGGTTGTGTGTTCCTTGTGTTGATGGTTTGAGGGAGAAGATCCTTGATGAGGCCCACAATTCTTCTTATTCTATTCACCCCGGTTCATTCAAAATGTATAGGGACTTGAGAGATGTGTTTTGGTAGGGAGGCATGTAGAGGGATATTGCCAAATTCATTTCCGATTGCCATAGATGTCAACAAGTCAAAGCTGACATCAAAGGCCGGGTGGCCTAATCCAAGAAATAGAGATTCCTACTTGGAAGTGGGAAGTGATTGATATGATTTTATGGTTGTGTTGCCCAAGACTAGGAAGGATTTTGATTCCATATGGGTGGTTGTTGATAGGATGACAAAATCGGCCCACTTTCAAGCGGTTAAGACCACATATGGGGCTGAAGAGTATGCAAGGTTGTACATCCATGAGTTAGTAAGGTTGCATGGGGTTCCTTTGTCCATCATATCGGATCATAGTTTACAATTCACTTCATACTTTTTGGAGGTCTTTCCAAAGGAGCCTTGGTACAAAAGTTCACCTTAATACGACCTTCCACCCCCAAACGGATGGCCAAGCCAAAAAAACCATTCAAACACTTGAGGATATGCTAAGGGCTTGTGTAATAGAGTTGAGGGTAGTTGGGATTACCATCTTCCTTTGATTGAGTTTGCCTACAATAATAGCTATTGCTCTAGCATCGGTATGGCTCCTTTTGAGGCTCTTTATGGGAGACATTGTAGATCACTGGTTGGTTGGTTTGAGGTTGGAAAAGGAGGCTCTTGAGAAGGTTAGGATGATTAGGGAAAGGTTGATGACGGCCGAAAGTCATCAAAAATCCTATGCCAATGTGAGAAGAAGAGACCTTGAATTCAAAGTGGGTGATTGGGTTTACTTGAAAGTTTCTCCAATGAAAGGCGTGGTCCACTTTGATAAAAAGGGGAAGTTGAGTTCAATATATGTTGGTCCTTATGAGGTCTTGAAGAGGGTTGGCAAGGTAGCTCACGAATTGAAATTTCCTAGTGAAATGAATTTGGTTCATCCGGTGTTCCATGTCTCTATGTTGAGGAAACGTGTTGGTCATCCTAATGCTATTGTGCCTCTGATGTTGTGGGTGTTGTTGAGGATAACTTGACCTATGAGGAGGTTCCAATTCAGATTTTGGATAGGCAAGTAAAGAGATTGAGGAACAAGGAGGTGGCATCTGTTAAGGTACTTTGGAGAAACCAACAAATCCAAAGTGCTACTTGGGAGGCCGGAGCGCACATGAAAAGCAGTATCCTTAAACACTCCACTCAATCCTAAGGTACTAATTCTAAGTCCCCTATGTGATTTCAAGCCTTATATTTTAGCCCCTATGTCATTCATATGCATTCATGTTTAAGATAACAAATTTATGATGATTTTACACTTATGTTGAGATTTTAAAAATGGTGTTTTAAATGTAATGTTGCATTCTTGTAGGGGCTGATGTGCTTATGATCATTCTTGTCTTGTACGTCTCTTTTACGTTATGTTCCCAAGGGGTAGATATTGAAATGACCCCAAAAGTGCCCGAAAATGTGCCTCGGAATGCCTGGAAATTTAAAATCTACATATCTCAAAATCTGTTTGCTATTTCGAAAATCCGACTTAACATTCTTGTTCAGGGGGTCAAAATTAGGGGGGGAGGGTCTAACCCTGATTTAAGAGCAAAATATTAGCAATTATAATTTTTGAAGGTGCGAATTCCAAAGAGGAATCCGCGACCCCCTCGTGACGCGCCACAGTTCAAAATGTGGTCTACATTTTTAACTTTGTCCAAGACTTTTAAATCTTGGGCCTAAGTGTTCCCAAACATGTTTTTACCCATACTTAACCAAATTTCACCCTCATATTACTCAAACATTCCCCAATACTTACTCTAACACTTAGCCATATTTTCATTCCCAAACAAGTTCCGAACCCTCATCCCAAGCTAAGGTTCTCCTTTAAGGTTATTCTTCAAGCTTCAAGCCTCCATCTCCAATCTTCACCAAGTTCAGCTTTAAGCTAAGGTATATGGTTTCTTTCAGGGGTTTCTTTCACCCATGGTACCCAAGCCTACTTTTACTCAAATTGCATGATTTGAAAGTTGATTTACTAATGGGTCTTGCATATTATGAAATTCACTGCACACTATGTTAAAACTATGTAAAATTGTGACTTTTTTGCTATATTTGAGCTATAAATCTTGGACCTACTCTAAGACTTGATGAGGGTTTTTGATGTAAGTTACTTGAGGGTTATGCAAGGTGTTGATTGATGGTTTTACAATGGATTTTCTTGCATGATTTCATCCCTGTATTTCATGATTTTATACTAGCATTACACACCCTCTAAGTGTTTGATAAAATATCCGGATGCAAACTCTTGAGGAGTTGAAGGTCTAAAGCATTAGATATGATGGTGAAGTGAGCTTATGTATACGATATACTCTATATAAAGTGTTGCATTAGACCATACCCGATCCGGGGGGGATAAGAGCCCGGGTAACCAAGGTGGGGGGTTTGTACTCATCAACCATGCGAGAGGTTTGTACTTCGCCACCATGGTGATAAGGTGTGATTATCATCAACCATGTGAGGGGTTTGTACCACACAATCACCAAGGGGTTTATACCTTGAAAATCTAGCTTGGTTTCTTCTACACATATGATATCCTATATGAGCATGAGTTGCTTAAGCATGATTTACTTAAGCATTGATCACACATGCCATATTGTTATATTATGCCTATTGTTTAATATTATGCATTTTGATTATTATTTCTATCTATTGTTGCATTGCATCCTACATACTTAGGACATTCAAACACACTAACGCATACTCTTGCCTACATGATATCACCATGTAGGAACCAGTGCCTAAGTTGACCATCCTCCTCCATGTGGCTAGTTCGATACTACTCAAGCTAGTTGGTGAGTCCTCCACTTCGAGGACATCAGTCTATATTGCTCTTATTATGTATTGAGACATTCTTCTTTATTATCTATTTTGACTATAAGGGTGAGCCCGTTACTTTGTCTTGACTCTATTGTTCTTGATGTCTATGATATTAGCTTGTCTCTTGTCTCTTGATTATGATGTAGTGCAAGCTTTTCCCTTAGTCCCATTGCCCCACTTTATTATCTCTTGATACTTGATGTATTACTTCCACGACCAAGGATGTGTAATGATGTTCTATGAGGCTTGCTTGGGGTCCCTTCTGGTTCCCCTTACGCCGTGTCATGCCTAGGCTCTAGGCTTGGGTCGTGACAGGATGACCCAAAAAATGTTAACTCTTGACTCAAGGAGGTTCTCAATGAAACTAAAGGAGAAATATAGAAGAAAAAAAGCACGAGAAAAATTGGAGTAAAAAAATTAATCAAAGTATAAGAAATTACTTGTTGTTACTTAATTTAAGGAATAAAACAGATGATTTGATGAATAAATCTATTTAACAAGTAATTAAAATGTTAATTACTTGTTAAATATTTGAGTAATGATAGAAAAATAAGTGTAGAGGAAAAGAAATTGAGTTTGGACTTTAACAAAAATTTCCGGACCCCAAAATTTGACTAAATATGGAATGCAAACTCTCTAAAAGTGCGCTGTGTGTAGAAGATTATTATGATCAATGGATGACTCAACAGTCAATGGTTTACTTTGACCATTTGACTAATGATGTGGCATTTCCTTGTGGAATTTTTTTAGTTTTTAATTTTTTTAACTCTGATGTTTTTTTTTCAAATTTACTCTATTAAATATCATAAACACTTTGACCAACTTGGCTTGAGAAAAAATGGATCAAAGGTACTTTTTCGTGTTTTTCTTCTTTAGAGACTCTTGAAGATCTTTAAACCACCAAGAACACAAACCAATTGCCAACAATTGACTCAAAATTTTGAATTAGCTTCCACTCAACGTAGAGAATAAATCCCAATGATCATGAATATCTATTTTTACTCAATCAAAAGACCCACTTTAAAAATATATATATTTTATCCGTAATGATCCTCTGTGTCACACTCAATGTCCCATTAAGGTGAACTGGCACCCTTTGCCGATAAGGCTCAGGAGAATCAACTTGTAAACATTCACTTTTGATGATGTTATAAGGGGTTTCCACATTAAACATGCTTTCAGGAAAGTAGACAATTATAATAAGCCAAAAGGAAATACATCTGACTAGGTCGTTGCAGCTACAATGTTTAAAGTAGAGACATGACCATACTTTACTTTACATAATCTAAAAAGCCTCTAGATAAGGAATACTATCTGATAAGGGTTGGGACAGGGCCCGCCTCATAATTAACTACTATATAATACAACAATATAAGCTCTGGACAAACAAAGCACCTAAGCATCCTGTAGCTTAGTAATAGTGGTTGGATATGTTGTACTTCTACTGGGGAGATCTACCAGCACTTGTACTTGTAGCCTGAAATGGAGGTCTCCTATAAGGGACGTCAGTAAGAGATAATATATTGAATATATAAGACAAGAAGTAATATGCATGAAATAAGAACTCAAATGAAATCATACATTGGTGTACAGATAAGAGACCACCTTTAGTCATATTGTGGAATCATGTACTTTATGTCCTTTTTGTTACTTTACCTTTCTTTACCTTATAATCTATGCACAGTATATAATACAAATGGCCAGCTGACCAGTGGTAAATCAATATCAGAATTGATCTATGCTAGGATTTTCTTTCACCCCTGAGATACCCCCCGTAATATGGGATCGACCCATGCTAGGTGATTTTTCTACGCTTGGGATACCATCCATCAATGAGCAATTTCATTTTATCTTTTATTTACTTTTGAGATGATTCTTTTGGTGGCCGTAATATTTGAGCTATAGGACCATAAATATAACATGTGACATGTAAACAATCATGCCAGACAATACCACAATGAAAAAAAGAGTAGGTTATAGAGCTAATGAAATGTGTAGGAGATGAAATAACACATGGACTGTATTTAGCATAAAGGGAACTCATGTATCTTGGTATCCAAAGTATGTATGCAGATTTAACAATGGCTATGTATGGAAATATATGAATATGTTCAAGAGTGGAGACATAGTTAATAGCTATGACGGAGTTTGTAAGTTCCTTTTTGTTCCGAGGAAGAATCTAGATATCATGCCAAATAATAAGAAATCGAGTAGCCTTACACACCTCACTATACAACCTCGTTATTACCTCAAAGTAGCCTTATTTTCCCCCAAGTATTAATCTATGGTAGAGTAGGTGATAAAACAAGTACTAGCAGCTAATAAACACATCTTGGTAGTCCAATCTCATTAAAAAAATGACGCTGGGGCAGCGAGCGTGTAATTATCAACCCAAGAGTATTCATTCAACCTTTCCACTTCTAATCATATTTTTAAATACACATTCTCATATACATGTCATATCCAGCTTGTTTGAGTCCCATAACAGGCTTATAATGACTCACAAAATACAATACATAACAACTCTACACAACACATAATTAGGTAGCATAACGTTACGTACTTTCCCTATATTTCAATCTCAGCAATCCCAAACCTATTCCAACTTAAACCAAACAGTTTTCAACATATTTACACATAAAAATCAGTCATAAAACAGTCCCAATATAGATGGAGGATGTGCAATAACAATTTTCAATTATTAGCCCACAAGTTCCTACTAAAAGCACAATTAAGATATCCGACAAGAACTCATTTGTAAGGAAAACAAAAATGATGCAGCAACCTTGTTACATCATCCTAAACTAAACCACAATAAGAACATCAACCCCCTTTCATGATCAAGCCAACCAAGAAGAGAAACGTCGCTAAATAAATAAGGAAGGTGAGCAGCAACTCTTGGAACACATGCTGTCCAATATTTCACGCAAGCAGAACTAGCTTACTTCTCTTGTTTTCATGGAAAAATTGCACTAAATCCATAGGTATTCTTACTTACCTTAACCTCCAAGGAGTAGGACTTCTCCAAGAACACTAATGTTTTTTGTGGCTGCTTTTTAAAGCAAAGAGAGAGGAAGGAGAAAAATTTTGAAAAATCTGATTTTTGTTCTATGTTAAAATTACTTGAAGTTGCTAGTTTTTAACCCCTTTTGAAGGGCCACTCTTGGCCGACTTTCCCCTTTAGTTTAAGCTACATTTTAGCACAATGGTGATGCACCTGCTTGGCCCTTTCACTTGGGCCTTAACAGGCTCCAATTTGATAGGCCTTGGCTGCCCATTTTCTCTTTTCCCCTCACTTAGTTTGGACTCAAATCATCAAGTGGGTTGTAAATGTACTTACGGGCTTTTACTATTCATCTTGGGCTGATTGTTGCTTTATAATGCTAAACCATGGGCTAAAATTATAGCCTTAACTTTCACTTTAATCATTATCGAACTTGGACAGATTCAGTGTTGGGCCTCATCACCCTATACCAAGCCTATTTAAGCTAAGCACGTAGGTGACTCACGTGCTAGCTTCTTAAGTCAAACATTGTAATGTACCAGGTGTTTTTAAGCCTATACTTGCATGAAAGGATAATATTTAAGAAAATTCCCATTAAGTAAAATTTGAAATGAGGTTATCTTAGCGATTAGCTTGGTTTAGTTATGTGATTGGTGAGGTGGTCTTGACAGGGTGATTGGTTTTTCCTTCATATAATATTTTGGGGGCAATGTTATGTGAAGTTAAGACTAAAAAAATGAAGTTTGTTTAGCATTTGGAATTATTTGAAATGAAAGTATATGTGAAGGTTGTATAATTGACTTGTTTGGGAGTAATTCTTTTGCCATTGTTGCATGGCTTGCATGGGCATCCTTTGGCATGCCCTTAGCACGACTT
>JAOTQR010076963.1:0-12571 GCA_025774065.1 Solanum ossicruentum
TGGTTTTTCTTATTTTTTTATTTGCTTAAACATTTTTTTCACCAAAGTTCTATAGTAGACGATAATAAGAGTTCATATATATATATATATATATATATATATATATATATATATAAGAGTATGTTATTATAATATTATATGTGATATTAAAATTAATTAATGGGTGAAAATTTTATGCATTATAATCAGAGTAAACTTTTAATCCAAATATTTTCATAAAGTTGAATAATGAGTCACCGTCCTTAACAATGTCGCATCAGATTAGACTTTTTATAAAGGGGAATGAAACCAATCTCATTATAGTAATAATGTTAACACCTTTTCTATTACGCCACTATACAAATCAAAATTAGGTGTTAGCTGAAAGGTTCGTATTGATGATATCAGCCATTGTCAACTTGCCATAATTAACATGGACGGCTAATAAATACGCTTAACTGCTTGTTTAAACAATTAACAGAAGACAAAAGTAGAAAGATCCCTATTAAACCCAGCACGTCACCGGATTAAATTTAGTCCATTTTACACGAGGGTAGACTAATTAATTCCCAAATAAAATTTTCATCAGAAGATAATCATATGATTAAGCTGGGAGCACATATGTTCCTTCTATCTCATTAATTTTACATAGTTTTATTTTTTTGTCTGAAGCTTAGATAGCTTTCTTATCCTTTCATTATAATTGTATCTTAATATTTTAAAAAACTTGTAATAAGAAAATTGACGGCTGAACAAGTAAATATACGTATCTTTTTTTTTATAAATAAAGAATTGATGTTTCATTTCAATTCAACCTTCGTTGTTTTATTTATCTCGCCATTATATAACCGCTCAAAGCACATATTACTATTCTTACCATTTATAGTAGATATATACTACTATAACAAGCTAAAATTACTTCCAACAATATTAGTAGTTATTACTACTAGTTTAGGCATGCTGATAACAAATCATGCTCTCATTTAGGATCAGTTGATATTACTCCTAGGATGGACAGAAACATAAGAAAGCACAAGTAAAAATTATTTAACATTCCTTTTTCCCCCTTTAGACACTCACATTCAGGTGGGCTAAGTCCATTAAAAGTTTTCTACAAAACAAAATTTCATTCTCGAGACTCAAACTTGAACCTGAAGACCGAAATGATTTAGTGGAATAATTAAAAACTTACAAATCTAGTGCTTTACTATGCAATCTGTACTTGAAGATACTGTCATTTAAAAAGTGATGGGTAAATATAGATGGAATCAGAAAAGATAAGGTTTAAAGGAAGGAGAATCGATGGATGTAACTAGAAAAAAAATTGAGCTGGTCATCATCATCAGTCATGTCTTGTAGTTGCCAGGTTTCCTGGGCCACGTTACAAATAATGTATGTTTTCTTCTGTTGCCAAAGATAGACAAACATTTGGAATATATGCTCATTTATTTCTATACTATTCTTAGACCAAAAAAAATTGACAAAAACAAGAATTCAATTGTTACATTAGGCTTAATTGTTCTCGACTTCCAATTTAATAATCTCAAAAAGAATGAGGATCTAAGGACTATTTCAAATAGAACTCATGTAATCATGAGTTTAGTTCACAAGTATATTCGATCAAAATTCAAATAAAGTCATGATAGATAGATGAACTGTTATAGCTAATGTAACTATACTAGATCTTATGTGTACTAAAAGTCATATAATCGACTCTAATTTGCTTTGTTGAGTTGAAAAAAATCGATCGAGAAGAAATGAAACAAAATATTTAATCAGAATGATAGTGACTTACATGAAGATGGAGAATTCAAACTCTTTGATGTCTCAGGACCAGAAGAATATTAATTAATTATGTTGCAATTTTGGCCTGCAAAAGAAGGGAGAGTGGGAACTGTTTGTTAAAAAGAAATGAAATGGTGTTAGGATGAAGAGAATTAAGGTATAGTGGAGCTAATAAAAAGGGAGAATGAGACCTTTTAGGGGTGGGGGGTGGGGTCATTAATTCATGGCTTTAGTCTACCTCTTCCTTTCAAAGACGTGACTTCCATATTTTTTTTCTCTCTTTGGTGGGAATGGGGATTATATTCCCAAATTGTAAATGGTTTATGTCCACTTATTGTTGCTAACTTATGCAAACCAATCCACTTTTGAGTCTACCTAAAACAATGTGGTCATTATCTTGGCCATTTAGCCATGTTTTATTGTAAAAATATGGGGGAAAAATATTTTTATAACAAAAAATAATATTTGACAATTGAAATTCTATTTGACATAATTGGAGTTTTTTTTTTAAGTAACTTGAGAGAAAAAAAGTTTAAATTATTGAAACAAATTAGTTATCACATTAAATTTTAAAGAAAGTTTTCGGGGGAAAGACAAGATGCTAAAATATATTTCATACTCGAGTAATTTGCAATTTGCATCCTTAATGTATGTCCTCTTTTGTAACTTGCATCTTATTCTATCATTTTTTGTCGTTTGCACCTTAATCTCCTTATTTCCTAGCAAAACCACAAAAAAAATCATTTTTTTCAACAATTTTCAAAGGGTAAAAAAGGAAAAAATAATTAATATTTCTGTAAAAAGTATTTTATTCACACAAAAAAAAATGGGTGTATTTTTCCCCCCTTTTCTATGCTTTAAGCCCTAGTTTCTACGCTGTAGTTTTTACCAAAAAAAACTTTATCATAATACCTCTTCTTCTATCTTGGCAAGATGTAAAGTTATTTAAAAAAAGCTTAAATTGATTGTGAAAATGAAACTCAATTACATATTTATTTCTGATGAGCCGAGAAACTGAAGTAGGAGAGGTAGATGATGATATTATATTGTGAAGTAATTGGATTTTTTTGTAATATTTTACTCTTTAGAGAGCTAAGAGGAAGAAAGAGAAGTTGTCAAAAAAAAAACTTGTACCTATATATATTTTCTCATTCAAATCTTGTTGATTTATTCTTTTAAATTATTTATGTTTTATATTTGATTTCCTTTTTTACCCTTTAAAAAGTATTGAAAAAAAATGTGTTTTTGTAATTTTGTAATGAAATAAGAAGAATAAGGTGCAAATCACAAAAAGTGATAGAATAAAGTACAAATTACGAAAGAGGACATACATTAGAGTGCAAATCACAAATTATTCTTCGTACTCCAATATTAGTTATCATGTGTAGCTTCTCAAAAGTCAATCTAATTAATTTTCAAAATAAAATTAAATTAAATTTATTCAATATTTTAAAATATACTATCCACATATTTTAAAACTATATAAAAAAAGTTAGAAATTTTTCTCATATCGAATATAATGTTTTTAAAAAATACTTTATGTAATTTGGCTCATAAAAGGAAACATGATGCACTAGTATTTTGGAATGGATGAAGCAACTTAAATTGTAGTGTCACTAGTCAACTTTCACCAAACCAAAATAATGGGAGTAACACAGTTATCAACAAGCTACTGAATTGAAAAGTTTATGTTGTAATACACGTAATAATCTCTCAACCACCTCTAGGAATTCAAGACTATTGGCGTTGTTAATCGGGATTGAACTCTCAATTTTCGTGTTGAAAAAAAAAATTTAAATCAATGAATTAATTTATTATTTTGAAAATGAATTCTTTCAATTAATATTTAATATATTCTTAGTTGGATAACAACGAATTCTCGTCACCCAAAAATGATGGCACATAAATTCGCCCCCGCCAACAAGCCAAATTGGGGACAAAATATACTCAGTTCATGATCAATACATACAATAAAATTGAAATAGGTTTTAAAGGTATGCTTTAATTAATTTCCAAATTCTAATTCGATATGATTTTCATATCCCTAAGATTTTAAAATAGATTTTTCATTTTGTTGCTCAATGTCGGTTCATAAAATTTTGTAAAATAATAAATAAAAACACTAATAAGTAAACACTTTGTATTAAGGTCAATACTCCAACCCTCAAAAGGATAATTTTCTACAAATTTCTGTATTATACTACAGAGTTTATGGATGTGGTCTATTTGGCGGTTTTAGTCGGTGCAACTAGTCCAGTTTCTCATTTCTAAAATAAAAAAGTCTTAGGTATTAGAAAATAATTACATGGTTATATAAATTTTAATTAAGTTACATTACTTATTAATTTCTTTAAATAATGGGTCCCTCAGTATATTGGTTGATCCTGCAATGGAATTAGATTCCATACAATTGAGATGTCCTTAACCAATAATTAATAAATAAACCAATAACTAACATATTCAATCTTGATTATTTAAATACCTAACATAAAAAAGTTATGGTTATAGATGGTTGCTGCAAGTCATAATCAATTTAAACTATAACTATATAACTACTTAATTAGTATATGTTTGTTTATTTAGAAAATTATAATTTGAGTTTTGTATAATTCGCACGATTTATACGAATGTTGTGTGCGATTATACAAAAATTATGTGTAAATCAAATTGTATAGCAAGATATACAAACACTGTAAATTGTATAGCGAATTATATAAACGTTGTACATGAATTGCATATCGAAATATACAAATGTTATACCAAAATTGTAAATTGTATAACGAACCATACAAACGTATACAAATACTGTGCGAATCAAACAAACGTTTTTATAACTATAAATATGAAATATAATTACCTAAAATATTAATATAAAATATAATTAAAATATTTTCGAGTGGCTATATGCAAAATTTCTCAACAATTATTAACAAATAAATGGAAGGCCTGATAATTGATTTTTTTTTTTTAAATGTCAAGACCCCAAAGCAAGTTAGATAGGAAATATTATATGCTGAAAGTCAAAGCTGATAGTTGTAATTTCTTAAAGACGAAAAGAAACAGTCATAATTTGAGTGCTTTTTTGGTGATGTGTATTTTATAAATGAATTATATTGTTTGAAGCAAGTTGGTAATAGCAATTATGTATACTTCCATTTCAGTATATGATGGCCGGTAAGTAGAGCCTTTTTAAGATAAAGACATTATTATACATTAATATGTCTTATTGTATAACTATAGATGATGAAGAGCATCTCTTTACAAAAGCAACCCTATCCTTCTTGCTTTTTCCATATTAGAAGTGGACAACTCTATTATTCATGTCCTAAATTTAGAAAATAAATATTTTCAATAAATTAAAGTCGATGAAAAATAAATTGCAATCATAAGTAAAATATGAATAAACATAATTTTATAGATGAATAATATGTATACAAATTTATTATTCATTTCTCCTGAGATTTAAGGGTTGTTAGTGGTGTATTTCTCGAATATTGATTTTGACCTCCTTGAACTATATTTTAACTTCTTTGTGAATATCCCTAGAATTTATAGATATTTGAGATATCTTTTCAAAAGAATATAATATCCTATATATTTTAACTTCTTTGTGAATATTCCCAGAATTTGTAGATATTTGGGATGTCTTTTCAAAAAAATATAATATTCTATATAGACATGAATTGGGATTTAGGTGAAATAGCCTTCAAAAAACTTAATTGGAATTGAACATATCTCATAGAGTATCATAAAATTTCAGTCTCTATAATAAAATGAGAGAAAATTTTGGATTGTAGGTTGGTGGGTGTGGGTTGAGTTGGGTTGGCTGACCAAGGAATGTGAAAAGAAATGTCATTAATGTGGATTGTTTTAAAGTACTAGTGTAATTAAATATCATACGTTTCAAAATATTTCTCCCACGATGAATGATCGTCATAATTTTAAAGGGGTGACTTAAAATTTTTTAGCACCATTTAGTTTAACTTTTTCCAGAAATGGAATATTATAGTAATATGTTCTGCTTAGGGCTGGCAAAATGGTTTTAGTAAAAAACAATGCCTTAAATATGATAGTTTCTCTTATTTACCTAACACAATAAATATATTACATGTTGCTTTAAACTTCAAATTATTTCTTGCCCAAGATTTTGGAGTTTAATTTTAGGAACTTGATTTCTTTCTCTCCATCAGTGAGCTCTACGATTTTGGGGACTGATTTTATGAAGCTAATTTGTTCTCTCCACGGCATTTTTTAAGCTCTATTTTTATCCAAATTGATTTTATGCTGTAGTTTATATTGTATTTGAGTACCTAGTGGACTAATAAAAACATAATTTACCAAGGGAAAAACTTATCTTTAACGATGCTAACACCATGTTAAATTTGGGACAGTTTCAAATATTATATATAATAAAGTAATTAGTTTATAATAAATATAGCCAATCATATTTTTTTATTTAGATAGAAAATAACAAAAAATAAAAAATAAAAATTATGCATTGGTCATACAATAAAGCTCGTTAAAAGTTACATAAAAAAAATGTACATTAACTATTTAATATAACTTATTTATATATAATTTATACACTAACTATACATTATGATACGCTCAAAAGTTAGATATAGCTTAACTATATATATGAGTATTACATTAGCCCTTTGTTAGGATGGTTGTTACTCCTTTATTGTATTGTAGTGTTAATTTAAGTACAATTTTTGCTTTGATTGTTACTTAAATTTCATTGTATCATATCGCTTAATTCTATCGTTAGGTAACAATGAAAAGACTCACTTTATGTAACGACCGATTTGGTGTGGTTGCATCGTTACTTTAATATCTTCTTCTCATTTTTTACTTTATTTATTTAATAATTCTACTTTATCATTTATCCTATGCTTTCATAAAATCCACCACATACCTTTTCAATGTCTTGTAGATTTATCATTCTTATGGATGTATGATATTATGTAACAATGAAAAACAATACAATCTATCCACACAATATAGTCATTGGAACAATACAATACAGTACGAAACAGTACAACACATTATGAAACAATACATAACAACCATCCAAACAAAATGTAACATTACATGAATTAGGCCTATTCAATTCCGGCCAAAGTAGATCACCTATAAAAAGTTTAAAATCTTCGATATGAAATCTTCTTAATGTTGTGAGTCATTTGATATATAATTTGCTCAAAATGATAAAATGATTTATGTTTACAGCCAATTGAATTTTTAAAATAAAAAGAAACTCGAAGAAGAAACACTGGAAGAAGAAATTGGCTGAAGTAGAAGACGATGACAAGAACCAAGATAGGAGAAGAAAGTGCCATTGTTTTGATGAGAATTAAATTGACCAAGAGTCTTTTGATGTAATTATCCCCTTCCATTTCACAATAAATTGTTGGGCTTTCACAGGAAACCTTGAAAAGGGCCCATTTCTCAAGTGATTATCGAATGGGCTCGTATATAAGAAGCTGGGCTGGGCTGGGCTGGTTTAGGGTAGAGCCCAGTTTATATCACTGTCAAGTTTCAAGTTTCATATTTTCCCGCAAGCGTTGGATGCCAAACTAAAAATAAAGATTACTTAAATAGCCGACCATTTGAAAAATAGTCAAAAACTGTGTATAGTTAATAGGAAAAAGTACACAAAATATACCTAATTTAAAATTATTTACCTTTATATTTATCCGGTCCAAACTATTTACCTTTTTACTCACTTATTCCTTTTTATTTCATTGTGCTGACGTAAGCATAAATACTATGAAATATACTCTGACAGTATATATATACCATAGTAGTATCATATAGAATGAGCTCAGTCTTTTATGATATTCTCGTGGTATATTGATACCCAATTAATATATAGGATCTATTTTTAAGAAACAAATAAAAAAATTATTAAACTTTAAATTAGTAGAAAATATATTGGTTATATACTCTGTCGGTATATTTATACCATATTGGTATCATATAGGATTGAGTTTAATCATTTGGGATACCCTGTTGGTATATGTATACCCTAGAGGTATATCATATACGCAGGTGCTGACGTCAGCATGCAAATTTTGATATTAGAGAGGCAAAATTTTAATAGTATAAGAATACAAAATGCAAAAAGATATATAAATATAAATAGTTTGATTTAAAAGGGTACAAACTTAGTTTTCACTAGTTAATACGTAATGTATGTCTTTTGGGTAATTGATATTTGATAGTAATAATTTTTGTGGCGCCACCAAATGTGTAATTTCCTTGGCAAAAAGGTTGTTGCTTTTGTATGTCTAGGGATTGTCTGGTTTATTATGACCTAATTATGCATGGTGAAATTATAATATCAGAATTGTTTGTGTGGTGAATAAAAATAAGGGATTTGTATGTGACAATAAATTTTATGGATTGTTATATGGTGTATAATGATGTAAGAATTATATTGTTAAAAATGAGCAGCAACACATAGTAAATTTATCCAACTATTTGTGTGAATATCCCTACTTACAACAGTGTAAACATAAACAGACAAGAGAAGAGGTATTTGACTTAGCATGATGCAAGTTGTTTGATGGTATGCACGTTTTTGAGACTTGGACAACATCATGGCGGCGTTAAAAGGTAGAAAATAGATTCAATTGAACTAACTTTTGTTTATATATTTATATTAAGAAACTTATTAAATATGACTGTGTGTATATATATTAAAGTCAAAACTTAATTATTAGTACTTGGGTCCACACACCAGCATTTCAATAGCAGAAACTCAGCAGATTTTTGGGACTTAGGTGTACCTATAATTTTCCAAACATTACCAAATGACGTGTATTAAAATGGATTTCGAGATAGTTGGGAGGTACATCACGCATTCAGCAAAACCAGATAGTTCACTTAATGACCAGGAAAGGAACAAAGTATGACCATTTTAGAGACACAAAAATTTTTGTAATTTATCCATTGTTTGTACAAAAAAAAATATGTATAGATAATTCAGGAACTAGTTTCTCTAGGAAGCAAGCTATCACTAGTATATCCTATTTGTGCCAGGGGCTTTAGGAAAATATTTTTGTTGTTGAGCATGTAGACAGACACAATGGACTAGAGCCTTTAAAGCATCAGCCAAGCCAACCTTAGTTGGCATATTATAAAATATTATAATCCCTCTTGATAAAAAAAAAAAAGGATTTCTAGAAATTAATTAGTGACAGGTTACTTGAATTGTGTGGATCATTTGACTAAATTCTGAGCGTGTATTGCAGAGTCTATTTAATGGTGAAACTTCTAATAAAATTTTCTTCATATTCATAACTCAAACTCAAGATATTTTATCAATAATAAAGTAATTTTACCATTACACCACATTGATTAGTAGTGGATTATTTTTTTCCCTCGCTACAATATATTATACCAACAAATTATTATTTAACCAACCGACACAAGCCATGTGGATCACGTTCATTATATAATTTATATGCATTTTTTCCCCAATTTTGATTAACATTAACATATCGAACTCTTCAACATGGTGTATATATTAGTTTGACAACCGGCCCAATTCCAACTTGGTGAAACTATTGCAATACATTTTCACTTTTTGTGAAAAATATAACATACCAGAATACAGTAAACTGTAGATATTCTCATGATTGAACTCGTAAACAAATTTCACTTTTTCTAAAAAGACCTTTAACAAAAAAATAGCCCCTTCCCCCCCCCCCCCCCCCCCCCCACACCAAAAAAAAAGTTGGGTCTCCTAGCCATTATTTTAGTTGCTTTATAATTAAATAGGCCCTGTATATGGTACTCGTATGATTAGGAAATCCACTTTGCTAATATCACTTATGTTGATAAAGAATATTATTTGTAATTTAAATATAAGAATAAGGGAATTTATATTTAAAAAACAGCCAGTCCTAATTAATTAATGTTTTATTACTAATATAATTCAAGAACTTAGATCTACTCAATAATCCACCTAAATAAAGGAAAAATTCTATCAGTTCCATTGGAAAAGAATTGCATATTACTTATCGACTACGCAGATTACTTATGTATCAGACACATGGATCAAGTAAAAAAATAAAATAAAATAAAATGACTGTGATACTTATTGAAATTATCACTAATTTACCTCAATAGAAAACTAATTAGAAATAGGTATAATGATAATAAATGACGCATTAATTTGTATTAACTTGTTGATCTTTTAGCACTTCAATAATTTCTTTGCGACTTTGCGTGTGAAACTCTTTAAAATGTGGTGCCAAACTAAAAGAAGAAACGTCTCCTAAGCAGAAAAATACGAATGAGAAAATACCCAAAGCACATCACCTCAAGAAACTATTTGAGTTGTACAAGATTTTTAAACTCGTAAATTATATGCATCGTTAATGTACAAGATTTTTTATTTCAGGTAATTTTAAAGATAATTACCATAATTTTTCAAATAATATATATACCTTTTAAAAAGAATATAATTTTAGAAAAACATTAAAGGTAATTTGAATCATAATTATACAATAATCCAAATTCCTTCCTAATTTTTAGATTTTTTCCTTTCTTAATTTGAACCCAAGTTATACTCTCTCTTTCTCGTAGGTATTATATGGCGATGGTAAAATGATAATATTGCGATTCTTGTCTTTTTTTAAAATTATTTTTATTTCTTTTGTTTTTCTTAAATTATTCTATTCATCTTTCATTTTATTTTTTTTAATAAACCCCTTAATTTATGACGTTCATATTTATTTAATAGTAATTCTAACAAAATATGTAATCAAAAAGAAGATTTGAAAGAGATGGAAGATGTAGGGAGTTGTTCAAGAGATTTTTTGTTTTCTATGAAAAATACAACGAAAAATACCAATAAATCCTAGAATCAATAAACAAAATTAAAAAATATATAAAAAACATTGCTTTGATTATAGATATAAAAATGCAATTTTTATGTATTGAAAAAAGAATGTACAAAAGACTATATATATAAAGACAGAGAATATATGTTGGAAAAACGATTGTCTTATTAATGAAGCAAGAAGGCGTTTAAATAGAGTTACAAAGGAAAGACTCCTAAACGAACTAAACTAAGATAATCTAATTTGGATTGCTGAAAATAAAGTATCCTGAGTAAACAAGGACTTCTACTTGTGAAGTTACTGTTGCTACTCCTCGTGATGTTCCAATATGCCCCCTCAAGTTAGACGATGGGCCACTAAGCCTAACTTGAACAAAGCATTCTCAAATGCAGGTCTAGCCAGTGCCTTGGTGAGAGTGTCGGTTATTTGGTCGGCACCATGAACATGAACAACACGAAACCTTTTGATATCAATATGGTGGCGAACAAAGTGAAAGTCCACTGCAGCATTTTTCACACGACTATGGAGGACAGGATTCTTGCTCAGAAATGTGGCTCCAAGATTGTCACAATATATTGTTGGTAACTGATGTACTGGAAATCGCAACTCATTTAGGAGATTGGTGA
The DNA here is from genome assembly GCA_025774065.1 of Solanum ossicruentum. NCBI lineage: Eukaryota > Viridiplantae > Streptophyta > Magnoliopsida > Solanales > Solanaceae > Solanum > Solanum ossicruentum. The sequence goes on from JAOTQR010076963.1 coordinate 11,246, forward strand.
CCCACAACGTTTCAGAAAAGGCATTAGCCACCATCCTATACTCAGACTTGGTTGAGGGGCGGAGCGTGAGACATTGTTTTGCTATCGAATTGTGATCGAGGAATAGAATTTAATCAGATGTAGAAACTTTGTCAGTGATGTCTCCACCCCAATCTGCATCAGAGTACACATGTGGATTGAAGTCATCAATGGAAGTAACACGTAGGGCGGTTGAATGGTACCACACAGATAGCGAAGGACACACTTCACAGCTTTCCAATGAAGGTTTGATGGTGCGTGCATGAATTGAGACAACTTGTTGACTGCATAGGCTATGTCTGGTCTGGTGAAAGATAAGTATTGAAGTCTGTCCAAAACTCGACGAGTAGCGTATCAGTGAAGTGAGTGTCATCAGATAAGATCAGTAACTCAAAGGCACTCATTGGTGTTTTGACACTCTTACAGTCGCTCATTAGCTTATCATTTAAAATCTCATTCACATAGTTTGCTTGGGTGAGAATTAAACCGCCAGAGCTGCATATCACTTCAACACCTAGAAAGCAGTGAAGATCACCTAAATCTTCAATAGAAAACTGAGAAGCAAGGGAAGTGATAACCTGATTGACACTGAAGGGGTGGCTCCCAGTGACAATAATGTCATCAACATTGATAAGAACGAATAACGTGTCATCTAGAACATGTCTAACAAGAAGCGAGGCGACTGATTTTGTCTCAACAAAGCCTATGGATGAAAGATAACCCGTAAGGGCATTGTACCATGCCCGAAAAGCCTATTTCAAGCCATAAATCGCTTTGCATAGACGACATATATGCGTTGATTTATCATCATTGGTAAAACCTGAAGGTTGTGCCATGGACACTTCCTCATAATTTAATTGTTCCAAACTTGCAGCTAATAATGCATGATAGTATGAAAAAAGACTTTTGGTATTAACAATGTTTGATTCATACGCATTACTGACTTATTAAATTATTATAAATTTATGAGATTTGATGTGATTATATATTTGATGCTAGTAAGATATTTATGATTAGTCTCTACTGTCTCTTTCTACTGTCTCTGTCTCATATTAATTGAATTTGTAAGATAATACACACATATTAAGAAATACATTTAAAAATAAATTTTACACGATACTTTTCACTATTGTCCTTTGTAAAATCATAAATATATAGTGTAATTTATTTTCTAAAAAATATAAAAGTTCAATTAATGTAAGGAAAAATATGAAAAAAGTTTCAAAATGAAGAAAACTATTGCCCTTTATAAAATCATAAATATATAGTGTAATTTATTTCCTAGAAAATATAAAAATTCACTCAATG
>JAOTQR010076964.1:0-12569 GCA_025774065.1 Solanum ossicruentum
TCATTAATTCACAAATCAAATATCACCATAAGATAATTACCCAACTCAAAATATTTCAATCAAAGCCTACATAAATTATTCTCAACACCTCACATAAGAAGTACAAGATTCTATATACTTAACAAAGGTTAAGAAATCCACTTGCCTTAAATAAAATCTCGAATCACGTCAATTTCGAAGCTCTTCCCTTTCTATGACACTCCAATTCCCCAAATCTATTCAAATAAGCATCATAATTATATAATAAATCTAACAACACAAAAATCAATTAATTTGGGTGAAAAAGGGTAAAACGGTCCAAAAATTTTGTCAGCCAAAAATATCATTGGAATCTAAAATTTTTTATATGAAAACGTTCTCCAAGTGATAAGGAATTCAGTGGTGAAAACCATTTCAAAAACGGATCTAATTTGAAGAAAAAATTCTTGTTAGATGTATTGGACACTTGTACCATATGATAACCAGTTCTGGGATGATTTTAGTTTGGATTATGCCCCTTATGCTTTATATCTTTGTTATTCTTAATGTTTTGTCATTTTAATTTTTGCATTACCTTGTATTATGTTGTTGTGACCTGTTTAGGCTTACTTGTCTCGATGGCTTAAGGAAAGTGCAATCAAAGTCGATTGAATCGTGACAAGTCTATTGTTGTGTACACCAATATATTATATTCACGTGTGAATGATGTTGTCTAGAGATAGAATTATCTAATATACCTTATGTATGATTTTCCTAGTCCTAATTTCAAGCTAGGTATTTGAATTAATTTTTTCTTACCTGAACTAGTAGATTTGTAAAGTATCTTTGTTATAACATACCTTCAATTTCCATAGCTAGATTAACTAAGTAATATGAAAGTTGGTTACCTTCCTTGTATGTGTGACTTATCAAATCAAATTGAACTATATCTAACAAAATTGTAATTTTTTCTTCATATATTTTAGATCTAAAGAGCTATTGATTTTTTTTCTTTTAATTAAATTATGGACTTATGATATTTTTATTGACATAGGAATTCAAAGCCCAACTTACAAATAAATTCGGCCTAGAAGCAACTAGATTTTGAGAAATAAAACAAGACAGATTTCCTAATTTTTCCACACTTCTCTTTTACTTCCTCAATTTTTCTTCGCCACAGAGGATGTTCTTTGAATTTTCTCCTATCCTGAGCTTCCTTATTCTGATGTTGTGGTGGTCTCTGGTGTTCCTCCTTGATCTTGGTGTTCGATTCTTGCTCATCATGCTGAAGTAAGATGTGTTCCCATTTCCTTTCCTATTGCACCCTTGATTCTGTTTTCTCATAGATCCTTTCAGGTCTATATTTTGATGGAGATTAATGAACTTGCACGAAGGTTTGAAGAGAGTTGAACCATGTTTTCTAGCTCTGTGGTTCTTTATAGGCATCTGACTATGTTTTCCTTTTTCCTTTGCTCCCTCAGTTGCTTGTTTCTTTTTTGTTTCAATTGACCCGGTAGAGAAGGTAACCATGATGCTTCCATGTTCAATTTTATTGAAATCTTAGTTGAGTGCAAGTTCGTTGCTACATATATAATTTCCTTTTCCTCACTTTTTGCTTACATCCACTTTTGTCTGCTGACATAATTTAGGTTAGTTAGTCTTCTCACAATTGTATTGCCTTGCATTTGGCCCAAATTAATTTATAAATATGATATTTTTGAGACTTTGAGTTTTCTATGCTTTACTCTCATGGTTGTGGTTGATTGACAATGATTTTCCTTGTTTTAATCCTAACAGTAGGGATTCCACTTTTATCACTATTAAAAATCCCCCTCCCCATGCTTGTTAGTTGATTAAACTTATGGAATGCATGATTTCCTCTTGATTGATAGATGTATTTGTAATGTGATCTACTAACTGATTTACCCCTCCAAAGACATGATCAATCTGAACAATTAAGTGACTCATCATCTTCGGTATCTTCTTAATCTTCTTTGCTACCATTCAAGAAATCTTCCATATGCCTTTGATTATAGGAATTAGTCTCCAACTTTATGCGTGTTAACTTATCATTTAGGCAAAAATGTAAAGCTGTCCATGTTGCCCTTTATTTCGGCACCCATGTTAGTCAGGAATCCAATCCTTTTAGCTTCAACATAAATCAATTTTCCCCTATTATCCCTTGGACACACATATGACTTTGGCCTCAGATTGCTCTTACTTGCTCCATTTGTGTTACACTTTATCCATCCTTCCTGTGGAGGATTCTACTTCATAATGCAGATAAGATAGATCTATATTCACTAATCTTATCAAACATATCTTTCCGTTGATATGCAATATTTCTTATCCAAGGAATTTTACTTTAATACAATATTGTACAAATGTTTGGTGTTGCTAGTACATCTTATTAAAGGTGGTTTCCTTCCCATGTCTTTTTGCGTTTCTTTTTTTTTTTCAAAGTTCCAATATCATAATAGTTAAAATGGGCGTTAAAATTGACTACAACTTTGAGTTTGCTTTTATGTCCCACCATTTGCTATTGACCCAGTGCAACCCTTTCATACTGATGCCAGTGCAACCCTTTCATACTGATACTGCAATTGTAGCAAAATTCCTCCATAGCTTTTTAGTTGTTGGGACTCTTAGAAATAAATGTGACATTGTCTCTGTCGCGCCCCATTTTTCTCAAAACAGGATCTTACGAAGTCAAGGACAACACTTTTTCGAGATTTGAAAATAATTGATTTTAAAGAGTCGCCACCTAATAAGTTAAGGCATATTAGCACACCATTCTAACCTAAGATGTTCTAAGGGTCTAAAGCCACCAATGACCGGGTAAGGGTTGAAGTTACCTCGAAGGGAATGTGTTAAGCTCTCTTCAAGCTCTACAACTGTGGGTCCTGGCCGTATCTCGCATTTTATGTGGGGATGACAAATTACATACAAAGTCAATGAAATAATTAATTCTTAGACTAAATATAAAGTATTAAACACATAAAAGTTTTCACTTATAATAAGAACACTAAAATAGATGGGTGATTAGCATAGAAAGCTCATTCTTATAATATTCTAAAGTGACGAAGTTACATGCAATATAACAAGACAAATATAAGAAAGGCAATAACTAAGTGAATTAAATAAGACAAATAATAATTATAATGTTATGAAAGAAAATATTTTGTTCTACACTTAAAAAACACACACATCTCATTCATTATCAATTGAAAAATATATATTATACTTAAAAAGCTATCAATTACCAAATCTATGTTCCACACAAAATGACCTTTAAAGACAATATTAGATATGAGATGTCTAACATGATGTATTACAATAAAAGTACTCAAGTCATGAAAGTTTATTAATTCAACTAATCAAAACATATTCTCAAGTTGTCAAATAAAATACAAAAAATTGATGATATTAACGATAAAAGAAGAAGGAACTGACCTGATTGCTTCCCCTAGAATGCTTAAGGTATTCGAATAATATGAATAAAAGAAAAAGCTACTCCAAAAGTAAAAATAAAAGTAATGATAAAAAATATAGAATTAAGGACTAACCTGATTACTTTAAATCCAATGCTTAAAATATATCGTGCAACATAGGAATTTAAATAACTCAACAATAACATAAAGTTAAAATTGCGATAGATAGATAGATAGATAGATAGATAGATAGATAGATAGATAGATAGATAAATAGATAGATAGATAGATAGATAGGCGAGAGAGAGAGAGAGAGAGAGAGAGAGAGAGAGAGAGAGAGAGAGAGAGAGTGGGATCAGTGTATGGCGAAACTAAAAAGGGCCCAATGCGATGTCACTCCCTCTGTTTCAATTTGTTATGATCAACCTTTCTAAATTCTTTAAGACAAGACGAAAATAATTATAAAATACTTTAACATTTTTAAAAAAATCACATAAAACTTTTGGTATTTAGATTGTAAGAAATATTTCAAGTATTTAACACATTCTTTTTATGAATGGGAATAAGCGAGGAATTCCAATGAAAAGTTATCTAGTTTTTTAAATTTTTAAAAAGGGTGACACATAACACTTAGAAAATAAGGGAATAACGAGTTGCTTTAATTTTTATAAAGCTATTTGTGCACTTTATACAATAAGTCAACTATAGCTTGCCTTTTTATCAGGTCCCAAAACGTACCTGGTCCTCTTGAGAAGATGACTTCAATTTGGCCTTTGCTTTCCGCGTTGATCATCCAACTCGTTGCAATTAAATTCCAAGCGATGCCAATTAATTGGGCTACATATGCAAAATATACAAAAATATGAAAGTATGACTGTCCTCAATGCTCAACTAATCAAAAGAAAAATTAAAATATAAAGGAAATAAAAGATTCTTGATCAAAGTAAATATATAAGGAGAATATAATGAGAGAAGATAACAACGTAGATAAACATGATATCTATTATGTAATTGTAATAAATCTATGGCTTTTAAACATTAGCGTAATACATGTTCAAACTAAGTTATGACTTGAAAGTTCCAGCTATTTGGCAAAGATAAATTTTTAACCAGGGCGGAGCCACAACCCACCAAGGGTGTGCAAATGAACATCCTTCCTCGAAAAATTTCACTGTGGACATAGGTTAAAATTTCAAAAGATTAAGATATCTAATATTATTGCACACCCTTGTTACAATCCTAGCATTTACCGAAGTGGATAAAGGCCTTCTAAGTGACCATGCGAATGGGGGTTTGAGCTTTTCCTTCTTCATTCTTTTTGTCATTTCGTTTTAATTCTCTTTTTAATATTCATTTTCTTTTATCTGCCTCCTATGGGCTATGACCCATTCCACAAATTTTTTTCTTTTATCTGTCTCCTGTGGACTATGACCCATTCCACAAATTCTAAATTCGATTTACTTCTCTTTTTTTGGAGTCACCAATAATATCTTTTATCTATTTTCATTTGTCAGTTATGATTTGACATACCTCTAAAAAAAGAAAATAATAACAATTTTACTAATTCACTTTTATATATAATGAAATTAATTCTTTAAAAATAACTATAGCCAATAACAATATTAAATTAGAAATTAAGTAGTCATAAATTATTTATTAATCATAAATTGGACAAGCAAAAGTAGATGGAGAAATATTGCTTATTAATTTATTTTTTTAATCGTTTCTAGGAACTTTTATTTTTTTTCTTCATTGATGAATAGAACCCACAATCTTTACATTGAAGGTAAAACGTGTTAATCATTTTAGTAAATCTCCAATTTAATTGAAACTTTTATTTGGATGTTTATTTTGTACTAAATATAAGATAATATTTTGAACAAGTTTTTTATCAAAAGAATCGAAAGAAAATTTAATATGCAATTATATATGTACAGTTGTATTTTTCATTCCTTCGTGAGCAGAGTAGGAGTTCATTTTTTTTTAAAATAAGGAATTGAAGTAAATAAGGGGTTAATTTCTTCCCTAATTTCTTATAGGTAAATTGAGAGAACTAACTAATTTTTTTCTTCTTCAAAGTTTTCACCTTTTTCTTTCAAAACACAAAAATTATAACATACATATATTAAAATTTATAATTAGCAAAATCAATAGATTGAAAGCCACAGTGAATATAAGTGAAATCAATAAATTTGTGTATTTTGTCGAAATTTCAATCCATTCATAAGAAAATTATTATTTTAATTTATATAGTTCACTGTGTATCTCTTATAACTAAACACACGTGTTTCAGACTGATGTAACACTCCATAAAATTATCAAAATGCCCCTAAAATGCATCATACGCATAATGCATCTTCTAAAGTTCCGACGAAAAATCCGAGGCCGGATGTGCGATCAGCGTGGAAAATCAAATCAAAAAATGGTCTCGACCCGATTTAAGAGCAACCGGGTCGAATTATGAAATTGCACAATTTATGCAAAAATAGTAGCAAATTCACATCCCCTCCGTGACGGCTAGGGACACGGAGTTGCACTTGTGAATTTTTGTTGTTTTTCGACGGGAATCGCTTTTCCGAAAAACTTCACCAAAATACTGATGCGTGTGTTGACATCCAATTTTTACCCTCCACAGTATAAATTAATCATCGAGATTTTAATTTTAATAACTTGAAATAATTAGCTTTCGAAAATACGAAAAATATTTTTTCAAATAAATTTTAGTTTTATTTTAGAAGTTAGTATTTCGTAATTGATTTAATTATTTCAAGTCGATAATATTAAAAGCTCTTTAATTAATTTGTATTAATTTATCGTGTAGTCAAATTGATCAAATCGAATTCAGTTTAATTACTTTTAATTGGCTAAAATTGCAATCGAATTGATCAATTTCGAAATTTTAAATGCCCACCTTAAACTTATTTTTCAGCCTTTATGTTGGACCAAAATTTTGCCCAAATCAAATCAAGTCAACCCCACCCAATTTTCCGTTTTATTTAAGCATTGTACATTATATAGATATTATATATATATGCCGCGCGTGGGGGTCACGCGCCCAATCTTTCCTTTTTCTCCTCATTTCCCACACTCACGTTACATTTCTCTCTCCCTGATTCCTTTCTTCGTCTTCTTCATCTCCATGAACCGGACCCAGATACGCCAAATCAATCAGATTCCTTCAACGTTTTCCTCCTAACAAACTCGTACATAAGTGTCTCCATCTCCCTTCACCTTATCCGTTTGTATCCCAAACCGTTGGAGAAGACGGTGAGGTGTCGTGTGCCAATCTGTTGATGGTCATTGATCTAAAATCAATGGTTAAGATTTGAGACGCGTAGTTATCCATAAAGGGTGGAGGATTCAAATTTTGAATGGATTCGACTTGAAATCCCCGAATTGCCCTCTGATTTCCCTCCCATTTGAGCCCTAATTTTGGGGCTATATATATCCCTCATTCATTACTTGTTTGGGAGCAGCCGGAATCATCTCAAAACCCTAGCAAAAACCCGGCAGCGATTCTCAATCCGAAAAACCCTATGAAAACCTTCAACCAATTTTGAAATTTAGTTCGATACAGACGAATATTGAAACAGGAAGTCTGGTTTTTGAACTTAAGGAATACGCAAGAAGGTCTCTGTTGGTGGTGAAAGGTTCTCTCCCAGCTGGTTAAAGTCTCAGCTTCGTTGCTCCCAGAAAGGTAATACTCTCAAGTCTTTTTCGTTTTTGTTCTGTTCGGGCATGGGTGTGTGACCATGGAAGTTGGTCTAGTTGTGTTCATTCTACCTTAAGTAAGATGGTTGTGTTTTGATGGGTTAATACTGTGATCGATCATTGAGATTTCTGTTGCTTTTTTTTTTTCCTGAACTTTCAGAGTCGTGCTCTAGTCATAAGCCAGTGTTTCATTCATATTTTTCAGTTCTGATTCTTGTTGTGTTTGGTTTGATTTCGCGATTTCCCATTGACTGGTGTTCTGAGGTTTCATTTGCACCTGTTTTCACCATTTCAAGAGTTAAGTCTTTGACGTGAGTTTCCCAGATTTTCGTGAGTCTTATCTTTGACGCTTTGAATCCGTCTTATTTACAAGTTTTGGTTTCTTCTGTTACGAAACATGCTGTAATTTCGCATTACAATTGAGTTGTTCTAACTTTATACTAATGTCTCGTGATTGAGCTACTGTTCCTTGTCCAGGGACTCAATCGTTTTTTGAATTGTTGTTTACGATTTATGTCATCTGGTTTTAGGCTCTAGTACATCTTTTTCATCTCTGGAAATCAGTTTGTTGTTAAATTAACGAAGTTATATTGCTTTACAGGCTGCTATACCTAAGAAGAGTATGGGTTTTGATATGTTTTACCTTTTGAACCAGTTGCTGTTTGAGTAATTATCATGTTGCTTTAAGTTATGACAAGCCATGTTTCATTTTGCTGCAATCCGTGTTAAGGCCTATAGTCTGAAACCTAGTTGTTTCCAGTATCTCGAAGAAGATCACATTGCTTAGCTTTACAGGACAGTGGCTGATTTGTCTCTGTTTTATATGTGTTACTTAGTTTAAAGAATAGACTGTAATGTTTCTTCTTGAGCTTATTTTGCTGGAATATTGTCAACTTTTGAGTGCTAATTTCACGTCTCCAAGTCCAATTATTATGAGAATGTAACTTGTTAGCATGCCATTTGGGTTTAGCAAGTAAAAGCGAGTCTGTTGTGGGTATATTTGGGTGTCTATTTCTTAGTCAGTATGTCTTCATCTGTTCATCCGGTTAGGTTCTTTGTTTGTTAAGAGTTCAAAGGTCTTAGTCATGACTTTTGTTTAAGGATCAAATCATATTTACTTACCTTTACTCGATTTAAAGATTGTCACTGTCGCACTCATATTGCATGTTTTAGGATGTTATTTGTCAAGTTCATCAAGGAGTTATTTGATATTCCCTTAGTATGAACATGTGCGCAGTCAAGCTTTTATTGTTTCCAGTTCATCAGGTCCCTTTATACTTGTTGAAATAGGGCTTGCTGAGACAGTTTCTCTATCCCTTGTTAGTATCCTGATTATTATGTCCTTGATTAGAGTCTATGTATGGTAATGGCTTTGTCTTTGTTGGAAATTTCTGTGGCTGTCTATTATTAATAGATATATCTTACCATTTCTTTTAGAGTTAGAAGGTATAATGTCTATTTGGCAGTACATTTTTATAAACCTTATTATTCTGTCAGTGTCACACATTGGTTTCCTTCTATTTATAACTGCTTTGAATTTTCTTGCAAGTTTCTTGTATTTAAACGTATGCCCTCATGTTGATTTCTTTCTCAATCCTGGAGGATGTTTGCACTGGCAGTGATATTTGAATTTCTTTCGGTTCAATTCAGATCATGTTACAATTAATCTCTTTATTCATGTACTAATTCGTTTCTTTTCTTTATTGTATGAACCCTTGTTCATAAGTCCATTGGGACTCCTCCATCCTCTTTTGCATTTTCTGGTGGGCCATGGAGGCCCAAGTTTCTTCTTGAATCAACCTTAGCATGTCCAGACATAGGGAAGATGGTCCACAGGTTGGAGGAACTGATTTTCAGGTTTTAGAGGCCAAAGAGGTCCCCAGGAAACAGTCTCTTTATTTCTATGAGGTAGTGATAAGATCTGTGTACATTCTATCCTTCCCAGACTCTACTTGTGGGATTTTACTGGGAGTTGTTGTAGAGGCCAAAGAGTAGGCCAATATAGACTGGTATACACCTAGTGTATACAGCAGGGAATAAGGCAAAAGCCCATTTTGGCAGGCAGACAGCAGCAAGGAGTATGGGTCAGGCAGGCCCAAAGTGTAGAAATTAGGGCAGGTGTGAGATTGGGCCTACCGAGCCCAATCTTTATTTTAATTCTCTCTTTTTCGTTATATTTGTTATATTATTTGTGATATTTGTCGTTTGACACTAACTCTAACATTATTTATTTGTATTAGTTAGTTGTTTAATCTAATTAATTTCCCTAATATGTCTACCATTTATGTTAATTTTGTTTTAATGATTATTAGTCAATCCTTTTAAATGTAGTCAACTTCTTTCAAAATTAGTTAATCTTTTCAAACTTAGTCAATTTGTTTCGAGGTTAGTCAATTTTTCAAATTTGGTCAACTTTTTCAAAATTAGTCAATTTTTTAAACCTAGTCAATTCTTTAAAGTTAGTCAAACTTTTTAATCGTTGGTCAACCGCAAGTTAGCGGTCATTTTTGAGTGATTAATTTATTCTCAAGAGTGGAAATTGAACTCTTATCTTGACTCGGAAAATTTTAAAACTCTTCTGTTAGATTTTAAAGTTAGGTTTCTTAATTTTTCTTAAAATTAAGTGGTGATTCTTTTTTAATTTCGGGATTTTGGTTTACACTTAAATCAATTAAGTAATAAATCGAATTTTTGAAACCAAAGTCACTTTTTTTCAAATTAACAGCGTGCCCCCTACGCGACATGAACTTGTGTCCCAAAAATTATTATTATTTTTTCTTTATTTTGGGAAGGAAAATTTTGTCCTTCCCAATATACTTTAATAGCCCAAAACATATTTTTAAAGCGTATTTCATACGGAAGGGTTTTCAAACCTATATTTTTCTAAGTATTTTTATGCAAATTCTAGAGAGAAGAAAGTGAGAGAACGTAAGGGGTTCCAGAAAAGTTTCAAATTCCTCGAAGATTTTTCATTACAGATATGTAAAGGCTACTCAAAAGCATGAAATTATCCTTCCATGTACCCCAATGCCAAGCTAGAATGAAATTTGGTATCGTAGAGTCTTGAATAGTAAATTCTTGAAAATTTCTTGATTTTTATCTTTAATTCTTGAATATTATTTTTAAATTATATTTCATATCTTAAATTGATGATCATCGTGTTTAAAGTCTTCTGTATACATGCATTATTATGTGATAATGATTTGACCCTTATAAATTCTCATCGTAAAGACTTGAATAATAAACTTAGGGAAATGTCTAGAGCCTTGATTGTTTGAATGTGATGTTTGACTGAGTCTGAGTTCTGAGATGAGTATATTGATGACTGTAACAACTGGAAATAACATTGATATAGTTGAATGAATAGTTACTCTTAACTTAAAAAGTTAGTCTTGCCTGTTTGGTTGATAGATGATGAGATGAGGTGAGTGTTCTTGTCGTAGGGGTGAAGTGAGGGAAGTGATGAATTGATAGTCTTATGAGCATGTCGAGTCCGAGGAGGAGTATTGAGCATCGAAAATGAGTAAGAGTGAGTCCCACTTGCACTCATTACCTACGTGGCCAGCGTAGCAGAGGATTGAACCATGAGAACGGATATTTTCTTAGTCCTAAAAGAGGACTTACTATTATGACCAACCCATGATGTACGCCTTTTTACTCCGACAAGGTATTGGGTGGATGCCGCAACGACATCACTTCGTTGTACCACCGTCGGCTCATAGGTGGTGGGTGTAGGTCCAACAAACTCCCAGATAGGTTTCATGATGATAGAACTCTGATGTGATGTGATTATTGATGTTTTGATGGATAGTGAGGTGATAGAGTCCTGTCCTATATTCTGAGGTGAGGAGTGATTGATGAGTGATTGCTATATTGTTCTATTTACTTTAGTCCGTTTTACATATAATACATTCCACATACTGATGCCCCTTTGCCGCTGCATCGTTTTATGATGCAGATTCTGTATACAGAGGACTTCAGTAGTCTAATTATTGAGGTTCAGAGCTTGCCGGATTTCCTGATAGTGGTGAGTACTCCCCTGCAATCAGAGGATGAGTATCCCATTTCGCTTTATTAGACCTTTATTGATTTTGAGTAGCCATGGCCTGTAATGGTAACGTCTCAGACAGTGATATAGAGGCTTCATATACATAGATGTTGATGATAGATGCTGAGGGTTCTTGCCCTTTCTTTCGTTATCTTGAGACTGTCTTTCATTTTCGTATTTCATTATGATAGACTATTATGATGGGTCTATTTCCATCCGCTATTGAATTGACTGATCAAAGGAAATGATACTAGTTGGTCCATTTGGGGACTAGCAATAGTCTCCGAATGCCAATCATGTCTAGGGTATCCTTTTGGGGCATGATGTTTTTTTTAGATGATTTGTATTTGTTGAAAACAGTTAAAATTTTTTATTAATTGTTTCTTTAAATTTTGCACACCCTTGGTAAAATTTCTAGCTCCCTTGTTTTAAACACATTTATATATTCTTAATACAAGAATTTAAAAGAAAAACTCACAATTATTTAGAGTTCAAGACAATACAATCAACTATCTTATTCATATTGGACGACTCGATCAACTAGTTTAAAAATAACTTGTTCAAGCTAAAAGAAATACATACTTTTTGTATCAATTTTTAGACCTTTTCCTACATTTATGGCGTCTAGAATACGTCATTGAGAATCCTATACAGATAAAAATAGAACTGAAACCATATGAGAATAAATAAAATGAATTTCTAGATTATGCATACATCTTCCTAGTTCATGTACAAAGAAAACTATAGCATACCATACAATATGTATATTTACTTATAAGACATGAATATCTAATTAAGGAAGATGAAATAAATAAATAAAATACAATCATGTGATCAAAGGAAATATGTTTTTAGTAGAATGCAAAGTCATATCTTTAACAAGACCCAAAATAAAACAACAATGATTAAAAAAATATTAAGCACAAAGTTCTTCAATCGAATAAATACATGAGAAGCTCCATAAAAAATATTCTACAGTTTACCAAACACGAAAGTAAATAAGGACCTAAATACTTACGTGGTATAAATTTTTTCTTAAAAAAAAGAAGTATAAAGAGTTAGAATGTAAGACTGACCATTTGTCGAATTGGAATGAGGAAAGACGTCGATGAACACTACAAGTTAGTCTTGTTACACTGCACATACGACCTCTTAAAGGCAACGCCAAAGAGGATATCACCTGAACTTCATAGCTGTAGCATCACTGAAAATATCGTTGACATGCTGGAAGCCGTACAGTAAGCAGCTTCTGTTCCCTCGAGTGCTGCCATGAGGCATCCGAGAATGAGCACTGTTGGATTGAAATGGCGGCAGTAGATGAAGAAATCACGGTCCAGACCAAGTTCTTGTTGGAGGTAAAGGGTTTGAGAAAGTAAAGAGCGTTTAGGGCACTTGAAGTATTACACCAAGAGACGTCAAGT
>JAOTQR010076965.1:0-12569 GCA_025774065.1 Solanum ossicruentum
TAATGTATGTTTTGAACTTATCAGGCGGCGAGACCGTGTTTTATGTGTGTATGAAAGTTATTAGGCGGCAGGACCGCTGCGGAGGCCATGTAGGCCCGCTTTTTCGTTTGCTTATGTTATAAGTTATATCTATATGTCTGTCTGGTCGCTGCTGGCTTTTCTTGAAGGTGGGTTTAGTCAGTAAAACAGAGGAAACTCTGTCGAAATTCAGGCAGAATTTGGTGAACTAACTTTGGGATCTTCGTGGGTTAAGATTAGCTCAAATGGCTAATCGGCACGAGTCACGGCCCCGGGGTGGGGTCGTGACAATATCAAAGTGAATTATATGGTGGAGAAAAAAATAGAGACAAATTTAATTCATTTGCTGGGTATTTTATTGGGTATAAAGGTGAGTAAAAAAAGGAAAAAAATAGCACATATGACCTTTAAAAGCAGAGCAGGACAAACAAATAAAATTCAGTCTTTGCATAATAGAGTGAATTTTGACAATACTCACTCTGCCTCAATGCAACAAGTACAATATCAGTCTATGAGATTAAATTTTGAGGTTTATGTTTTACTTGATTAAATTTCACATTTTTTCATTATTGCTATGTTTTTGTACTGGTTTTGATCTTTTTTTTTAAAAAAAAAAAATCTAATATGCAGTTACATGGAAATTCATCCAATATTTTTACCCAATTTTTGACTCAAGATTTGAATTTGCCATCCGAAATTTGCATGCAGAATTAGGGCTCAAACAAACAGATTATTGAAGGCAATTCTATTTAATCTTTGAGACGGATCTTATTTTGTTGAACTTTGAACAGGAAAGCATGGCAACATTATTATTTTTTTTGTATTTTGATTTCAGAATTAATATGTAAAAACATAAAAATCTAAATATCGTCAAATATATACAGATATATATATATAATCTTCTTTGAGCAGATAGTGTAAAAAGAAATCTCAGAAAAAGAAGAAAAATTAAGAATTCATACCTGAAAATCCTGATTAGATAAAAATGGAAGAAGTAGCTTGAAGGAGATTCACCAAATATCTTCACTTGATTTTTTAACTTCTTTTTGCAACATATATCAATTTTTTTCTTTAACAACACTAAGAATATAAGTCAAATCTTCAAAAAAATTCTATAAGAGCTAAGATATAGTTTATTTTTAGAGAAAGAACTTCTGGTTTAAGAAAAAAATAAGAGAGAGAAATATCCCATTTTTACGCTCTGCAACAATTTCACCAAATACGTACATTTTATGTTCTCTAATGGAGTAGCACCGTTGTAATGGACCAATAATCCCCTTTTTTTTTATCTTTTTATTTATTTGTAATTAATTAATGGAGCAGCACTTGCAATGACCAATAATCCATTTACTTTGTCTTTTTATTAATTAATTAATTAATTAATTAATGGAGCATCGTTACAATAGATCAATAATTCCATTTACATTGTCTTTTTATTTATTAATTCATTAATAGAACAACACATTTACAATGACCAATAATCCCATTTACTTTTATATTTTTACTTATTAATTAATTAATGGAGTAACACCGTTTGAATCATTCATTCATACCAATAGTCTCTTTTTATTTTATATATATTTATTTATTCCACAACTTTCTATTCATTACATGTATGAATAATAAATAAGTGGACTCCATAATTTTTTATTTGTGTCTTTTTAATTAATGGGATAAGAGAAAAAGTACCGTTTGAGGATATTTTCTTTTTTTAAAAAAAAATTGTAACTTTAAGTTAAAAGGGGATCCATAATCCAATGTCAAAAAATGAATGGATCCTCACATAACTTTGGTTGGTTGTGCCTCAACCATAGTAAAAGTTTTCTATAATTGATGACTTGGTTCATATATTTAAGTATGTTAGAACATTTTTTAATATTGTCCATGTAAAGAAATGTAGCAAGAAAAGTAATATTAGGAAACCTTCTGCTAGCCCAAGATCGTTAACTAATATCAGAAGATTCAGCTAAAAAAGTAGAACCTAGAAAGGAGAAGGAAGATTTTGGAAAAGGGGAACTTTGTTATGAAAGAAGGTTACTTGTATTAGATTGATTTTTTAGATTGCTTACACATACCTAATGTCACCCCTATCTATAGTTGTGTAGGATGATTCTAGTTATATTCAAGATATATCTAATAAAAATATCTAAATAACTTTATCTACAAAAATTTAGATTTTTCTATAATTTATTACAAATATCTTCCTAAAATATCTATACTCTAGACTATCTAGATTTTTAAATACAAATATTCAAGATATTATAATACAAAATTCTAGAAAGACTTACTAAATATCTAAGATATTTGTACCTCCAAAAAATCATCTTTAGTTTTCACACTCCCCCTTAAAGTGATTTTTTGGAAGCTATCCCGCACTTGTCGTGGAAAAAATCAAACGAAATTTTGAGCCACATCTTGGTGAAATTCTCAATAGCTTCTTCTGGACTCCTCTTGCTTCTTTAAATGATGAAGATTCTTCATTGACAACTAATCCATGTACATTATCTCCTTGTCGAGTTCTTGGACTCCCCCTATCTCCTAGCTCCTCGACACTTGCAATCTAGAGACACGTCTCTAATCATCCAACCATTAATTTTCTGTGAAGCCTTGACATTATAGTCAGATGATCCACCACCATATTTTTTTATCTCCTTAACAACCAGTTTATCAGCTTCAAGACTTTCAAAAGTTATGTCTATTTCTCCACCTGAAATTTGGCATTCAAGGCCAACTTCTTCATCTATTTGATCTTCATCTTCTTCATTTGCTTCCAACGTCTGATCTAAGCTAGCAATTGAATTTGATATGGCTGACGATGGATTAGATGTTTCAACTTCTACTACATACATCTCCCTTAATGCTTTCTCCATTAAGATTACTACTAGCATATATAGTTTCAGGAACTGCTTGTTCAAAGTCTAGTTCTTTAATATCTTTGATAGCAGCTTCTCTGTCGCTGGAATAAATATATAAGAGAGTTTTTTGCTTCATATCGATGACATCAGTGTCTTATATCTCCCTATAATCGACTGCATTATATTTTGAATTTTCAATCCAATCTCCTTCAAGATTGATCGAAGCCATGACAATTATTGCTCGATTCTCAGCTACTAAACATCTTCCCCAGTCTTCTTCTTCTCCTCCTCCTCCTCCTCCTCTTCCTCTTCTTCTTCTTCTTTAGTAGCTTTCTCAATTTGAACCATATTGATCTCCTTAGCATGGCAATATCTTTTTATGTGTCTTATTTTGCCATATTGATGACACCTTGGAGGTTTCTTACCATAATAGTTCGAAGGCTCTTCCTTCTTTCCAGGTCAACTTGAACCATCTGAGGATCGATCATGTAGTGAATCTCTTGCATTTTCCTTAAAATTGCTCTTGTTGGCTACAAGAACAAATCCTTCTTCTTCATTAACAAATACACTAGCCAACTGTTTGGCTAGTAACTCTTCTGACGACAATAAATTATCAAATTCCTCCAAGGATGGTTGTTGAGCCCATCGTTGAATTTAACGTCACAAATGGAATATATTTAGGATTCAGTCCACGAATGATAATTCTTCTCATTCGTGCTTCAGAAATAACCTCCTTCGGATTCAACAAAGATATCTTAGAATATAAGTTTTTAATCTTCAAAAAGTACTCAGCGATAGAGAGATTAGCTTGAGTTGTGTTAGCCAATTCATTCTCCAAAATTTGTAGCCTAGCTTCATTCTTCTTGTTGAACAAAGATCGAGGGTCTTCCATATTTCATGAGATGATTTACACCTTATAATATGATCAAATAAATCGGAGGAGATTGTCCTCTTCAGAATGAACTCTGCTTTTGCATTAATCTTCTTTCACTTCTTGTATGCACTGTTATTCTCCAATCTGTCATCAGGAGGACTTGTGTTACTTTCACTAACAATATCCCACAAATCCTCACCCACAAGGTATGATTCCATACATGTCTTCCATACCTTGAAACTAGATTGATTCAACAATTCCATCCTCAATCCATTATCATGCACGACCACTAAAATCCATTTGGACAATCTAGTTGAATCAACCACTAACCCGATCTTGAAGTAAACCCACAAGCCAACATATGGCTATGGCTCTGATACCGTGTAAAAAAATATAGCAGAAGAAAAGTAGTATAGGAAACTTTCTGCTAGCCCAAGATCATTAACTAAGATTGAAAGATTCAACTAAAGAAGTACAAGCTAAAAAGGAAAAGGAAGATTTTGGAAATGGGAAACTTTGTTATGAAAAAATACTATCTGTATTGGATTGATTATTTTGGTTGCTTACAAATGTCTAAAGTCACTCCTATTTATAGTTGTATAGGGATGATTCTAGATATATCTAATAAAAGTATCTAAATAATTTTATCTACAAAAATTTAGATTTTTCTATAATTTATTACAAATATCTTCCTGAAATACCTGTACTCTAGACTATCTAGATTTTTCCTAAATACAAATATCCTAGATATTACAATACAAAATTCTAGAAAGGTTTACTAAATATCTAAGATATTTGTACCTCCAAAAAATTATCTTTATTTTTTACACTCCAGTGGTGGTGCAACTTTAAGAAATTATTTTTTTAATATTTTATATTTTATCCTCCAGTCAATTTTTCCATTATGCATTATAATGTTTTAATAATTCATTATTACTTTCGTGTTGCATCCACTCAAATATCTTTATATCCTGCACTGAGGAATTATTGTTCCTCTTTAACATTTTTTAGTGTTCCTGTTGTTGAGCATAAGGTGTTATAACCCTCTATATAACAAGACTTTCAGGCAAAGAGGAAGGTGCAGAAAACAAGAAATATTTACACTGTTTAATAATTTTTTGAAGAGAGTTTTTATTAGTTGAGAAGTATTTTATTGTAGAACTTAAGACTCAACTTTTGTCCAGAGTTGAGTTACACATTTTGTAAAAAGGTTATTGTATACTGGAGGGGACAGGTCAATGAGAATATTGTTGGATCGGTAAAAATATTTTTATTTTATCGCAGTGGGCTTGAATTTCCTTAAAGAGAGCGAGATATTCACGCCTCAGCCTGAAGAATTATATTCTTCAATTTTATTTTTTAATTGTAATTTTGTAATATTACTGCAATTTCACAAACAATTTTAAGGAGAATTCATATGGCTACAATTGAAAAATTCAAGTATATCAAGATGGGAAATCTCAACAAGTCATTTTGATTCAACAATAATTATTTTAAGAGGTGGACGAGTAAAACACTTTTTTACTTAGATCTTTTCAACGTTTCATATGTGTTAACTGAGAAGAACCCGAATAAAGTTGATATCCCCTCCGTGAATAATTTCTCACCAAGAGAAATGTGATAAGTATATTGAGGACTCCTATAAATATCAGTATTATTTTCTTAATTGTCTATCTGATAATTTTTATGATTATTATAATAGAACTTACTCTAGTGTAAAGAAATTTGGAAAGCATTGCAGAGTAAGTATGATGCTGAGGAGGAGGAGTCAAGAGGTCAAGATGAACTTTTGCAGTTAGAAGATAGCAACATCACATTGAAGGTAAATTTAGTTACTTCAAATAATGCTAATCCTAATTCTAACAAAAATTACCTATTTGAAGTCTAAGAAGAAAAATTTTAAGAATAAAAATGGCAGACATCCCAAGAAAAATAAGTGCGAAAATAATCAAGTACAAATTAACAATTTCAAGATAAAGAATTGTGTTTTGTCTGTGGCAAAAGTGGGCATATTGCTCGATTTTACAGATACAGAAAATGTGGGCTTACACTACACGCAAACGTTACCGGAGAATCTTTTGTGGTGGTTATTACAGAAATATTTTATGGTTGAAAATGTTGATGGATGGTGGATTGATTATGGTGCAAACCGTTATGTCTATTATGATAAATACTGGTTTAAAAATTATATTCCTTTTCAGGAGTCCAAAACCATCATGTTTGGTGATTCTTACACTACTCAAGTGCTTGGAATGGGAGATGTCGAATTGTGTTTTACCTCTGGAAGAGTATTAACTTTAAAAGATGTACTTTTTACTCCTTCCATGAGAAAAAATTTGGTGTCTAATTTTCTTCTTAATAAAGTGGGGCTCAAATAAATTATCGAATCTGATCAATATGACATACTGAATTAACTAGTGCCATGCTTATTGAGTCAAGTGCACCTTTAAAATTTTGGGGTGAAGCTATTTTGACTCTTTGTTATGTGTTGAATCGTGTGCCTCATAAAAAGTCCAAACTAATACCTTTTGAATTGTGGAAAAGATACAAGCCAAATCTGGGACATTTAAGAGTTTGGGATTGTCTAGCCTTTGTGAGGCTAATGGATTCCAAATTTACAAAGTTGGGTAAGAAAGTTACTAGTTATGCTTTTCTTTGTTATACTTTAAATAGTATAGCCTACAGATTTTTGAAACTTGAAGATAATATGATAGAATCAAGTGATGCTAATTTTCAGGAAAATAAATTTTTTTTTGATTCTAAAAAATAGTGGGGGTCAAAGGATTGAACAAAATATTTTGTCACTACCTAGTTCTTCTACTTCTAATTTAAATAATAAAAGTATTGATGATTTTGAGTTAGGAAGAAGTAAAAGTGCTAGAGTAGAAAAAGATTTTGGTCCTGATTTTTATATTTTTAATGTTGGAGATGACCCTCTCACTTTAAAAGAAGCTTTATCTTCACATGATACTATTTTCTGGAAAGAGACTGTAAATGATGAAATGGAATCACTGATTTCTAATAAAACTTGAAAGTTAGTTGATTTACCATCGGGTTGTAAAATAATTGGTTGCAAATGGGTCTTATTAAAAAAGCTTAAACCTGATAGAACTATTGATAAATATAAGACTAGACTAGTTGCAAAAGAATTTAAGAAACTTGAAGGTGTAGAGTTTTTTGACACTTTTTCTCCGATAGCGAGAACTACATCCATTAGACTTTTAATTACTAATGCTGCAATTTTTGATTTGCAAATTCATCAAACGGATGTAAAAACTGCTTTTTTTAAATAGAAACCTTAATGAAGAGATTTATATGGAACAACCCGAGGGTTTTGTTGAAAAAGGTCAAGAAAGCAAAGCATGTAAATTTTCTAAATCTTTGTATGGCTTGAAACAAGCACCGAAGTAATGTCATGAAAAGTTTGATTCCTACATGATTGAAAATTGATTTAAAATAAATGAGTGTGATAAGTGCATATATCATAAGTCTTGGAATAATTCACATATTATTATTTGCCAATATGTTGATGATTTATTGATCTTTGGCTCTAATAAGAATGTTATTGATGAAGCAAAAAATATTCTTAGAAGTCATTTTGATATGAAAGATCTTGGTGAGGCAAATTTTATTCCTGGAATAAAAATAACTAAAAACATGTGATGATATTTTCCTTGACTAGTCACATTATGTTGAGAAAATTTTGAGAAATATAACTTTCTTGATTGCAAGCATATTGTGACTCCTTTTGATTCAAGTGAAAAGTTCACTTGTTTCCTTTACAAAGTGAAAATGATGTGATAAATCAAAAGAAATATGCTACCATAATCAGAAGTTTGAGATATGTGACTGATTGCACTAGGTCTGATATTGTATATGCAGTAGGAGTACTTAACAGGTTTACTAGCAAGCCAAATAAAGAACATTAACATGCTATAACAAGAGTTATGAGATATTTAATTGGAATAAAAAATTGTGGTTTGTTCTGTACAAAATATCCTACTGTACTTGAAGGCTTTTGTGATGCAGATTGGAATACTTTATCAGGTGATTCCTGTTCTACTACTAGTTATATTTTTACTTTGAGTGGTGGTGCTACTTTTTAGAAATCTAAAAAGCAAACAATTATTGCTAACTCTACCATGGAGGCTAATCTAATTGCTTTAGCTTCAGCTAGTGAGGAAGCGAATTGGTTGAGAGATTTATTATTTCAAATATCTTACTATGAAAAATGAATTTCTCCCATTTTAATAAATTGTGATAGCACCACAACAATTGGTAGAGTTCAAAACCATTACTACAATGGTAAATCCAGACCTATAAGGAGGAAACATAGTATTGTAAGATTATATTTGATAAATGGTACCATTAATATTGATTATGTCAAATCCTGTGATAATCTTGCAGATCCTTTTATTAAGGCCTTAACGAAAGAAAAGGTCTGGAGCACATCAAAGGGGATGAGATTGAAGCCTATAAATTCCTGAGTCATATATGAGGAAACCCAACTTGGGGATTAGAGATCTTATAACCAGGTTCAATGGGAAGAACGAATCATAGGATGACTCGTTGTGAAGAATACACTATTATTTATTCCCTCTCTATAGTGTGAGTGCATTATTTCCTGTAGTGAGTTGTGGAGGCTAAGTTATTAAAAAACTCTTAATGAAAATTTGTAGCTCGTATGGGTGGAGTGTAAATTATACAGGAACACTCTTGACAAATTTCACCTATATGAGTATGGAAGTAGGCTGTTTCCTATGAGAATTGGGCTCATTCTCAAAGGCACTCATGAAACCGGGATAGCACAAGATCGTTATGTGCTGGCTAGTAAGCTCATATCAACACCATGATTATTATATGTGAACAGTAATATTTTATTTTCCTTAAGCAGTCATAGTTCAAGTTTGAGACCGCTACGACTCTGGAGTAAGATTTACTGTTTCACTACGTAAAGGTTCAATGCAAAACACACCTTCATTATGCATAATAGTCTTCCTTCTGCTGATAGACTCTCTATAATATTAAAAAATGAGTGGGGGATTGTTAGAACTTTTTTTAATATTTCCAGTGATGGTGAAGCTATAAGGAATTATTTTTTTAATATTTTAATGTTTTTATCCTCCAATCAATTCTTTCACTATGTATTATAATGTTTTAATAATCCATTATTGCTCTAGTTCTGCATCCACTCAAATATCTTTATATCCTGCACTCAGGAATTATTGTTCCTCTTTAACATTTTTGTAATGCTCCTCTTATTGAGCACAAGGTGTTATAACCTCTATATAAAGAGGCTTTCGAGCAAAAAGGAAGGTTCAGAAAACAAGAAATATTTACACTGTTTAATAATTTTTTTGAAGAGAGTTTTTATTAGTTGAAGGGAGGTGTTTTATTGTACAGTTTAAGACTCAACTATTGTCCAAAGTTGTTGAGTTACATATTTTGTGAAAAGGATGTTGTATCATAGAGGGGACAGGTCAATGAGAATACTGCTGGACCGATGAAAATATTTTATTTTACCGCAGTGGCTTGAATCTCCTTAAAAAGAGCGAGATATCTGCGTCTCAGCATAAAGAATTATATTCTTCAATTTTATTTTTCAATTGTAATTTATAATATTACTGCAATTTCACAAATAAAATTATTACTTGACGAGACACAAAAATTGAATGTAATTGAAATGATGTAATTACACTCATTAATTTTCAAGAGAGAGTAAGAAATTGATGTAATTACATGAAACTTTTTTAAATTCTTTCTTAATTTTAATTTATTTTTTATTTTTTATTTTTATTATTTTAATTTTTTGATTTATATTTTTCTTCTCATACTCCACTTTTACTTCTTCACGTGATTCCATGTAATTTTTAAATTATTTTTTTTATTTATTTGATTTTTTTCATTAGCATAATTTTATTAGCATTCTAATTTTTAAACTAAAGTAGAATTCATTATTGAATAAGTTTATAGTGTTATATTTTCTTTTTCTCTATATTACTAGCATTTATAATATTAATTTTTTTGTTAAAAATGCATTTTCTGATGTTCATCGAAATTTGTACTTTGAATTTTTTATTATTAATGTTAAGTGGGTCCCTCCAAATGGAGGATCCACATGTCAAATTCATTCAAAGATGGCAACTGCAAATTGTTTTCAAATTTGGCTGCCAAGTTTTTCCACAAAGACGGCCTCAAATTGTTCAATGGTTGGTGGAAGGTTGGCCACCAACCTTTTACTTCTTTGTCAATTTTGGTAGACGAATTACTCCTATATAAAGGAGTAATTCATCCTTCATAAAACATTCAGAAAAAGAGAGAAAATACATAGAAAGCCACAGAGAGAATTATTTCTTCTGTGAGATATACCATAAACTATAAAATAAAATAGTACATGAAGAAAAAGTTAGAGTGTGTGATTAGAAAATATTTTTTCATAAAAGAAATAGTGTGTTTACTATTTTTAATATTTTTCTCTAAGAGCCTACTATTTGTAATAGTAGAGAAAATTGTACACTTGTGCCTACTGTTTGTAATAGTAGAAGAAATATAGTAGAAGTGTTGATTTGTAGATGTAGCCCAAAAGTTTTGGGTGAACCACGTTAAATTTTCTAGTGTCTATTTTGCTTTATTTTTCCTACTAAATTTTATTGCTCACTCTGCTGCGTGGGCCCCAATAAGTGGTATCAGAGCCTGATCTAGGTTCATGGCAATGGAGGTAAAAGCAAAATGATCAACCTGAATGGTACAAACTACCATGTGTGAAAAAGCAAAATGAAGGATCTTCTCATGATTACGAAGATGCACTTGCCGGTATTTTCTACCGTCAAACCAGAAGGGATGTCCGAAGATGAGTGGGTGTTTGAGCATGAACGAGTTGGTGAATATATTCGACACTTTGTCGATAACAACGTTTACAATCATATTTGTAACGAAACTCATACCAGAACACTGTGAAACAAGCTGGAGCAGTTGTATGCTTCAAAGACAAGCAACAATAAATTATTTTACTTAACCCAGTTGATGGAAGTAACATATCAAGAAAACAATTCTGTATCAGATCACCTAAATATAGAAGGAATGATGGACCAACTATCGACAATGGGTATAAAGTTTGACGATGAGATAATTGTTCTTATGATTTTAGCTTCTTTACCAAAGTCATGGGAAACTTTGAAAGTTTCTTTGATAAATACTACACCAAACGGTGTAGTAAGCATGGAAGCTGTTAAGAGCAGTATAATAAATGAAGAAATGAGATGTAGATCTCAAGGTTCAACCTCTTTCTCAGAATCAGAAGTTTTGATTACTGGAAAGAGGGGGAGAAGTCAAGTGAAGGCTTCGAGCTCCAGAGACAGGAGTCGAGGAAAGTCAAACAAATATGCAAATGTTGAATACCATTACTGCAAGAAGAAAGGTCACATCAAGCAATTTTATCAAAAATTCAAGAGTGACAGGCAAAATAGTAGAGACAAGAAGGGAAAGACAAACAGGGATGATGAATAAGAAAATTTTGTAGACGAGTTTAACATCAGTTGTGACAGTGAGATTGTTGGTCAATTAACTCAAGAGATAAGTTGGGTAATTGATAATAGTGCAACCATTCACGGTACACCACACAAAAATCTCTTCTCATCTTACACACATGGAGACTATGGTGTTGTAAAGATGGGAAATAGAAACCTGTCAAAAGTTATTGACAAGGGAGATGTCTGTTTGAAAATAGACAACGGCATGAAACTTTTTCTAAAAGATGTAAGGCACATCCCCAATATGCACCTAAATTTAATGTCTATAGGCAAGCTTGATGATGAAGGTTTCCAAAAGAATTTTGGAAATGGAAAATGGAAGCTTACCAAAGGCTCCCTTATCATTGCGAGAGGACACAAACTCTCAAAACTATATGTGATACAAGCAAATGAATCTATAAATGTGACGGAAACTGAAAATGCCGCACATTTATAGTATAAGAGACTTTGCTATGCTGGTGAAAAAGGGTGTCCAAATTGGTGAAACATAAAGTTCTACCTGATTTAAATCAAGTATCATTGAAGAAATGTGAAGATTGTCTAGCTGGGAAACAGAACAAAGTCTCTTTCCATAGTTCTCCATCTTCCAGAATGGAGAATATTTTAGATCTGATACACTCTGGCGTGTGTGGTCCACTACCAAAGACCCGAATCCATTAGTATGGAACATTTTCTTTTCCAAGTGAAATCCTCTAGTATATGAAAGAGCACTTGGTAGAGCCAGATATTTTGTGACCTTCATCGATGACCATTCGAGGAAGACCTGGGCTTATACCATTAAGTCCAAGGATCAAATGCTAGGAGTCTTCGAATAATTTCATGCCTCAGTTGAGAGAGAAACTGGGAAGAACATCAAGTGTGTCCCACAGACAATGGAGGAGAGTATATTGGATCATTTCATACTTATTGCAAAAAGCATGGTATTAGACATCAAAGGACGCCTCCAAAGACACCACAGTTAAATGGTTTAGCTGAAAGGATGAATCAAACTTTGATATAAAGAACAAGGTGTTTACTCTTTCATTCAAAGCTACATAAATCTTTTTGGGCTGAAGTACTACTTACAACAGTGTATGTGCTAAACCGTTCACTGTTTGCTCCACTTCAATATGAAGTTTCGGAGAAAATTTGGTCAAGAAAATATATTTCTTACAAACATTTACGAGTATTTGGGTGCAAAGCTTTTGTTCATGTTCCAAAGGATTGTAATGATCTACTCAGAAGGTGGGGGAGGGATGGTGATTTTATTATTAATATTATTATTATATTAATTTAAAGGCAACAGATTTCTTT
>JAOTQR010076966.1:0-12567 GCA_025774065.1 Solanum ossicruentum
ACTAGCCTAAGGGCTATTTATAGTTGCCCCAAGTCTAAATGAACGGCCAGGATCAATTTGATCCAATGGCTACAAATTGTTGGCCTAGAATGTTCAACAAAAATATCTTGGATATT
Organism: Solanum ossicruentum; assembly: GCA_025774065.1. Lineage (NCBI taxonomy): Eukaryota > Viridiplantae > Streptophyta > Magnoliopsida > Solanales > Solanaceae > Solanum > Solanum ossicruentum. Next base: position 117 of record JAOTQR010076966.1, read on the forward strand.
TACAAGACAAAGATAACTCTAGCCTAGCCTAGAGTATTCTAGAATGCCCTAAGGCTTTCTTGACATATCTGCCTTTCTCTAGGCAAATCTAGAGAATTTCGGAAGGCTCCACCATGCCTTAGGCGTTTTTGAGGCAAAATTTGTTCTGTCCGTAACATATCTGACAGAGGAGCCCAATTCACTGCAAAGTTTTGCAGTCCTTCCAAAGGAGTTTAGTGACACAAGTGAATTTGAGTACAACATTCCACCCCCAAACAGATGGTCAAGCAGAACGCACCATTCATACACGTGAAGATATGTTGCGAGCTTGTGCATTGGACTTTAAAGGTAGTTGGGTGGACCATTTGCCACTTATTGAATTTGCCTATAATAATAGGTACCATGCGTGTATCAAAATGGCACCTTACGAAGCTTTGTATGAAAGGAAATGTAGGCCGCCAATTGGATGGTTTGAAGTGGATGAAACCACCTTACTTGGGCCAGATCTAATACAACAAGCCATGGAAAAAGATAAGGTGATACTGCAGCGGCTACAAACAGCCCAAAGTCGCCACAAATTATATGCAATGCTAGAAGTAGAGGACTAGAATTTTCAGTAGGGGATTGGGTATTTTTAAAGGTGTCCCCAATGAAAGGGGTTATGAGATTTGGTAAGAAAGGAAAACTGAGCCCACGTTACATAGGGCCATATCAGATTATTAAGAGGTTCAGGCAGGTTGCATATGAACTAGTGCTACCCCAAGAGATTTCAATGGTTCATCCAGTTTTTCATGTCTCAATGCTTCGAAAAAGCATAGGTGATCCATCTCGTATCACTCCTATTGAGGATGTACAGGTTACATAGAATCTCACCTATGAAGAGGTACCTGTAGCTATTCTAGATCCTCAAGTTAAGAAGCTAAGAAATAAAGAAATAGCTTCAATAAAAGTACTTTGGAGAAACCAACAAATAGAAGAAATAACATGGGAGATCAAGGACGCGATGAAATCAAAGTACCCTTACTTATATGAAGCTAAAGAGAAAGTAAAATATGTAGAAATGGGACACTAATAGGTACATGTGATTGAATATGTAATGTGTTGTAAAAAGTTTGTGTAAGTAAAGGTTTAAACTTAGTTAAGCTATCCAATTATGCTAACATTCGAGGACGAATGTTCCTAAGGGGAGGAGGATGTAACACCCCATATATTACAATAATAGAATAATGCAAATGAAATATGATATGGTTTGGTCAAATTAGCGCCCATTTCTAAAAGTGCTCGAATTTCATGTTATAGGGAGATATGTGCGTCTAACGCTTAAGAGGGCTGAGTGTATACATGTTTTGTGTTGAATTGAGGAGATCACAGCCTTAAATAAAGTGAGAGAATTGAGGTTCTTCAAGGACTTAGGAAGCTAGCAGGTGAGTCACCTACTTGCTTATCTTAAATTTGTGAGCTAAACGGAGACGAGGCTCGACGTCGAATTCATCCAAGTTTGATTATGAATTAAGTCTGTGTTAAGGGTGTAACTTTAGACAATGTTTTAGCGTCATAAATGGACTATATTTTCAGTCCAAGAAGTATAATAAAAAGGGCCCAAATGCACCACAACCCACTTGGCTAATTGGACCCAAACTAAGTGAAGAGAAAGTTGGAAAATAGGCAGTCCAAGCCCACAACTTGGAGACCCACTTAGGCCCAAGTGTAAGGGTTAAGCTGCTGGATAACTAGCTTGATAATATGTGGTATAAGGTGATCAAAAGGTCAAGAGTAAGTTAGCCAAAGACCCCTTTATAAAGGGCTCAAAACAGCTCCCACAAGTCATTGTTAACTTGACCAACAAAAAAAACATCAGATTGTCTCTAACTTTTCTTCCAACGTCTCTTGACTTTGTAAAGCAGCTAAAAGGAACTTCTAGTGTTCTTGGAGAATCCCTACACCTTAAAAGTAGTGGTAAGTAAGTTTACACATGTGTTTAGTATGGTTTTCTTATGAAAAACAACAAGTATATGCCAGTATGTTTGTGTTGGAAATTTGGGACAGCATGTATTTAGAAAGTTGTTGCATACTTTCCTTTTGTTATAGTGACTTCTCTATGATTTATAGGTAGTATTATGAAGAGAAATTAATGTCCTTAATATTCTTTGGGTTATAGTTGTTACTCTAAGGTTGCTGCCCTGATTTTGGTTTCATTTAACAAACACGTTTTATTGTGTTATCTTAAGTGTAATGTTGATAGGAACTTGAGTGTTGTTATAAGACTAATTTAGGTCTGTTTGCATGTGTAAATGTTGTTGGAATAGTTTGGTTAGAGTTGGAATAGGTTTGGAATTATCGACGTCGAATGTAGCTAAGGAAGGTAACGTTATACTGTCCATTTTTAGGTTGTGTAGAATTGTTATGCTTGTGCTTTGCGGACTGTTGTAAGGTTGTTCTGCACTAAAACAGGCTATACATGATGTATACATGAAAATACATATTAGAAAAATACGATTGGGGGCGGAAAGGTTGAAAGAACACTCTCGAGTTTATAACTACCTGCTTGCTGTCTGTGTGTTGTTTTGTTATGTGATTGGGCTACCAAGGTGTATCTATTGGCTGCTAATGCTAGTTTTATCACCTACTATGTTATAGATTAATATTTGTAGGAAGGGAAGGTTAACTCGAGGTAGTAACGAGGTCATACAATAAGGTATATAAGGCTACTTGATTTCGTATTACTTGGCATGAAACATAGATCCTTCCTTGGCACATAAAGGCACTCACAAACTCCGACACAACGATTAACCATGTCTCCACTCTTTTATATGTTCATATGATTCCATACATAGTCACCTTCAAATCTGCAAACATTCTTGGATACCAAGTTACATGAGTTCTTGTTACGAAATTAAGTTCACGAGTTGTTCCATTTCATACGCATTTAATTATTTGTGTAATGTACTTTTTTCTTTGTCATATTATCCTGTATGATTATCTACATGTCACATGATACATACACAGTCCTACAGCTCCAAATTTGTGACCACCAAAAGAACTATCTAAAAGGTAATTGAAAGATAAAGTATATTGTTTATTGATAGGTGGTAGTCCGAGGCGTGGATGAATCACCTATCCAGGGACGATCCTATAACGGGTGGTAACTCAAGGGGTTAAGGAAGAACCTAGCTAGGGAAAATCCCGATATATTGTTTATTGATAGGTGGTAGCCCGAGGGGTGGAAGAATCACTTAGCCAGGGATGATCCTATCATGGTGGTAGCCTGAGGGGTTAAGGAAAAACCTAGCTAGGGACGATCCCGATACAGTTTCACCACTGATCAATTGGTCATTTGTATTACAACTGTGCATAGATTATACAGTAAAGGTAAAGTGATATAAATAACATAAAGTACATGATTCCAAAGTATAACCAAAGGTGGTCTCTAATCTTACACCGGTGCATGGTTTCATTTGAGTTGTCACTTTATATACAATATATCCTGCCTTACATACTCAGTACATTATCTCGTACTGATGTCCCTTACGAGGGACCTGCATTTCATGTTGCAGGTATAGGTGCTAGTAGATCTCCCCAGTAGTAGTACAGGACAACCAGTTGCTAATAACCAAGCTCCCGGTTGCTTCGGGGCTTTGTTTTGTCTAGAACTTATGTTTATATTATACAGATAGTTGAGGCGGGGCCTGTCCCGATCATTGTCAGATACTTTCTCTTATCTAGAGGCTTTGTAGACTATGTAAATTAAAGTGTGGTCATGTCTCGTACTTTAGACACTGTGGCCCCAATGCCTAGTCATATGCATTTCCTTTTGGCTTGTTATCACTGTTTATCTTCTTAAAGGCGTGTCAAATGTAGAGATCCCTTATAATATGTATAGAAAGTGCATAGATACAGTTTGGTTCTCCCGAACCTTACTGGCAACGGGTGCCAGTCCGCCTTAACGGGACTTAGGGGTGTGACAACCGACTCTATAGAAGGGACTTTGGACTCCAAATCTCTAACCCTCACAAGATGATAAAGACACCCCTTAGAGATCAACTTACGGGCTTTAATACAAGAGATGAACCTATCATTGACACCATATCATGACTCCCCCACTCAAGGATGGGTTTATTTGGGAATTGGAACATGACCCTAGGGTTCTACAATCAATAGAGACATAATATGCATGCAACCAATCCATTCCAAGAATAATATCAAAATCAACCATATCCAACTCAATAAGATCACGAGGCAATATTTTATGCAAGATGCAAATGTGACAATTTCTATTCACCTTTCTAGCAACAAGAGATGCACTAATAGGAGTAGACACTTCATAAGACTCACACAATAATTCGGGCCCAATATGAAACTTTTTGGCAACAAAATAGGTAACAAAAGAAAGAGTGGCACCACAGATCTATCAATGTATACACATCAAAATCAAAGACGTTTAACATACTAGTGACGACATCAGGCACCTTATCAACCCCTTGCCTCCTATGGAAAGTATAAAATTGATTGTGCCTTGGGGCACCACCATGCTTACCATCTCTCCCCAAAGGAACCGCATTTGCACCTTGTGGACAAACCTCCTTACCCTTGTTGTGGTACAAGGACAATCACTCTTTTTGTAACCAACTTCCCCACACCAATAACATGTATTAGTGTCTCTCAAACATGGACCACCATGGTCCCTACCACATTTAGAACACATATTATTAAGAACCACATCACCAACTCTTGGTCCCTTGCAAAGTCATTGGCAAACCCCCTATTAGAAGCATGAGAAGATCCTTGGCCTTGATGCAACTGCCCACCCTTACGAGTTTGGAACCTACCCTCAAAACAGGCCCTCTTGGCCTCATTACCCCTCTTCTTCCTCAACTTTGCCTCCTCCATTTGTTCGGCATAGGTCATCAAATGAAACAAGTCCATGTCACTAATCAACATAGTATACTGGCATTCCTCACCCACCAAATCAGAAACACCCATCACAAATTTATTCATTCTAAACCTTGAATCAACAATCAAGTGAGGTGCATATTTAGAGAGTTGATTGAACTTGAGGGCATACTCTCTCACACTCATAGACCCTTGTTTCAAATTCATAAGCTCCGCCATCTTGGCCTCCCTAAGCTCAAGACTGAAGAACCGATTAAGAAAAGCTGCCTTTAACTCCTCCCAAAGCACCACATTATTGATTCCCTTCTCATCCTTCCATTGATTAAGCCATATTTGTTCTACCCCTTTGAGATGGTAGGCCGCCAACTCCGCTTTCTCCTCCGATCTAACACCAATGATAGCCAACACTTTGTTGACCTTATCGATGAACTCTTGAGGGTCCTCATCCACTTTTGACCCATAGAGTTACGAGGGATTCATCCTCATGATGTCTCTCATCCAAGATTCTGGGGTAAGATCATGAGGGGATTGGGCCCCTTAATTTGCTTGATTAGCCACAACTTATGAAAGCAAAGTGAGAGCATCCGGAGCTCACCATGAGTCGATTGTTACCTAGGTCTATGGGCTCTTCTCTCTCTTATGTTAAGCATGATGTAGCATAGCAAAGGACAATCGTTAGAGGGAAAACTTACTTTAACTCTATGGCATGACTTATAACATGAAGAAAGGAAACATTTCCTAAATGATCTCATAGCCTCTAGCTCATAGTTGTGGTGCACAACACAACCATGAACAAGACTATAATCGATGCTATGTGTTGGATACCGAGGACCATTAACAACTTAATTCTCTAATACAAAGTTTTTCACGACCAAAGCCTAGGTCCTAGAAGTGAAATGGTGCATGGGGAACCTGAAGAGGCCCTAAGCAAGCCTCTTAGCACATCATTACATATCCTTGGTCACGAAAGCAATAAAAATGACAATAAGAGATAGTAAATAGGGATAACCAGGGCTAAGGTGCGTGCAACTTTCATATTATAAACATCAAGAGTCGAGGGAGAGTTAAAGCTTATAGCATTATAAATAACATGTCCAGCAACACCTCTAACCATATAACTTAGTAGGGGCCAAGACAAGCAATCGGGCTCACCCTCCAAGTCAAATATACAATAAAGAAAGAGAGTCATAATACATAGCATCAAAAAATAGACACTGTCCTTGAAATAGAAGACTCACCGACTAACTTGAGAGAGGTTGTAAAATCCCGTGGAGGATGATGATCAAGTGAGGCTCCAGTCCTTACATGGTAACATCATGTAGGCATAGAGTATGCACTAGTTCATTCAAATGTACTATGTGTACGATGCAATGCCATAATAGATATGCAACTTAGTCAAAATGCATAGTTAGGCAATAGATTGGCATATAACAATATGACATGCATGTGAAGTGCTATGAAGTAAATCATGCTTAGTACATAATACATGTGTAAGAAGAGACCATCATTATGGAACCATAGTTTACCAAGGTACAAACCCCTTTGGTTGGTTGGATGATCGTTGCACCCTACCACCCATAGTGATTGACGAACTAACCCCTCAACTCGGTTATCAAGGTACGACCCCCTTGATTGGTTGGTGGATAGTCACCCCCTACCACCCCTGGTGATTGAGGAACTAACCCCTCAACTCGGTAACCAGGGCACAACCCCTTACCCTTGGTATCCAGGTACAAACCCCTCGACATGGTTACGTGCCGCTCTTAACCCCCCGAGTAGGGCATGGTCACTTTCCAACACTATATAGTAAAATATCATATATATACGGTCCTTTCATCATCATAAAATCATTCAACTCATAAGACATGCATTGGACCTTCAATTCCTCAAAATACATTAATCGAATATTTCATCAAACACTTGGCGGGTGTGTAGTGCTAGTGTAAAACCTTGTAATTCAAGAGTGGAATCATGGTAGAAAATTCAGTGTAAACCCATTAATAGATACTTGGTAACACCCTCAAGCAATATACATTGAAACCCTTCATCAAGCCTCACAGAAGATCTTAGATTCATAGCTCAAAACATGCTAAAACAATCACAATTTCATGAAACACCAACATAGGGTGTAGTGAAATTCATAATGAGTAAGACCCATGAGTAAATAAACACTAGATCATGCAATTTAAGGTAAAAGAAATCTTTCACACCATGGGTAAAAGAACCTATTGGTTGAGACCCACATACCTTAACTTTGGAGGCTTTGTTGAAGAAGATTTGAGTGGAGACTTGAAGCTTGAATGAAATCTTAGATACAGAATGAGATTTGGCACTTTAATTTTGAGTAAAATATGAGTCTAAGTATTTGAATAAGTATTGGGGAATGTTTTGAATGATATGAGGGTGAAATATGGCTAAGTATAGGTGTATCCACGCATGGGAGGACTTAGGCCCAAGATCCAAAAGTCTTGGACTGAGATAAAAACTAGCAGCAAAAAATACACTATAGAGCACCCTTGGCATGTAGTGCTAGGGGCGCGGATGCTCACTAAAAATCACATTTTTGGGATTTTCAAATATTGCTATAGTTGCTCTTAAAGCAGGGTTAGACCCATCTCCCACTCAATTTGACCTTTGATCAAGAATATGAAGTCAAATTTTCGATATCATGCACGTATTTTGAGATATGTAGAAATTACAATTTCGGGCAATTCCAAGGCACATTTTCAAGCACTTTTTGGGGTCGTTTCACTAAGCTTGACCTTAGTACCAAGACCACTTTGGAAGGACCTCCAAAAGTGATAAATGAATTGAGCACCATGATCCAAAATGATAGACAAGGGCACCCCATGCAATCTAACCAACTCTTGTATATACAACTTGGCATAATCTTTGGCATCATAAGTAGTTTTGACTCGTAAGAATTGAGTTGACTTTGTCTTCTATCCACAACAGCCCAAATAAAGTCAAAATATTTCCTAGTCTTAGGCAACCCAACAACAAAATCCATGTTGATGTCTTCCCACTTTCAAGTAGGATTCTCTATGTCTTGGGCTAGGCGACCCGGCCTTTGATATTCGGCTTTCACTTGCTGGCTATTGTGACATATGAATATAAACTTGGCAATGTAGCTCTTCATACCACCACACTAATACACCTCCCCCAAGTCTCTATACATCTTTGTAGAACCAGGGTGAATGGAATAGGATGAAATTGCGGGCCTCCTTCAAGATCAATTCTTTCAAACCATCTACATTTGGCACACACAATCTACCTTGGTACCTAAGGGAACTATCTCCCGCTTGGAAGAAAACCTCCACTCTACCATCTCTCACCAAGGCTTTCAACTCTTGCAAGGCAGGGTCAACATCTTTTTTGCCTTTACCTCCTCAATCAAGGAAGACTTAGAACCATCAACAACAACTACACCACCATTATCAACTTCATCCAATCTAATCCCCAATCTTACCAACCGGTGAACCTCTATAGCCACCACTTTTCCACTATCATAAACTTGACCTAGACTACCAATAGACACCCTACTTAGAGTATCGGCCACAACATTAGCTTTGCCGAGGTGATAATGCACATGCACATCATAATCTTTAAGGAGCTCTAACCACCTTCTTTGTCTCAAGTTAATATCTTTTTGGGTGAACACATATTGGAGACTTTTGTGGTCGGTGAATACATCAACATGAACTCCATACAATTAGTGATGCCAAATTTTCAAAGCAAATACCATGGCCACCAATTCAAGATCATGGGTGGGATAATTCTTCTCATGCATCTGAATTTGTGTAGAGGAATATGCTATCACCTTACCGCTTTGCATCAAAACACACCCCAAACCAATTCTTGAGGCATCACAATATACAAAAACCCTTCCAATCCTTCCGATAGAGACAAGATTGGAGTGGAGACAAGCTTATCCTTCAAAGTTTGGAAACTCTTTTCACACTCATTGTCCCAAACAAATTTTGCCTTCTTTTGTGTCAATTTAGTCACAGGAGAAGCAATAAAAGAGATGCCATTCACAAACATCTAGTAATAACCTGCCAAACTCAAGAAACTTCTAATGTCCGATGGAGTCAAATATCTAGGCCAATTTTTTATCACCTCCGCCCTCTTAGAATCCACCTTAATGCCATCACCCGATACCACATGCCATAGAAAATCGACCTCTTTCACCAAAACTCCCATTCTAATATTTTGCATACAACCTCTCCTCCCTCAAGATTTGTAAAACCACCCTCAAGTGATTCGCATGCTCCTCCTCATTATAGGAATAAATCAAGACATCATCAATAAAAACCACCACAAACAAGTCAAGGTAGGGTTTAAAGACCCTATTCATGAGGTCCATAAATACAACTTGTACATTAGTCAACACAAAGGACATAACCACAAACTCAAAGTGCTCATACCTAGTCAGGAAAGCCATCTTGGGAATGTCACACTCCCTCACTTTCACTTGGTGATACCAAGACCGAAGATCAATCTTAGAAAAGTGACTAGCCCCTTGAAGTTGATCAAAAAGGTCATCAATCCTATATTGAGGGTACTTGTTCTTTATGGTGACTGTATTAAGTTGCCAGTAACCAATGCACATTCTAAGAGAACCATTTTTTCTTCACAAACAACACTGGTGCACCCCAGGGTGACTTGGCCTTATAAAACCCTTCTCCAACAAATCCCTCAATTGTTCCTTCAACTCTGCCAGGGCCATACGGTAAGGGGGAACAGAAATGGTTTAGTGTCGATAAGAAGGTCTATACCAAAGTATGTTTCCCTTTCGGTAGGAACACCATGAAGCTCGTCGGGAAAGAAATCAAGAAAATCATTAACCACCGGAACCGACTCAATAGGAAGGACTTTGGACTCAACATACCCAACCTACACAAGATGATAGAGACAACCCTTAGAAATCAACTTTTTGGCTTTAAGGCAAGAAATGAATCTATCCTTGACCACGATATCACAACTTTCCTACTCAAGGATGGATTCATTAGGGAATTGGAATTTCACCCTACGAGTTGTACAATCAATAGAAGCATAATATGCATGCAACCAATCCATCCCAAGAATGACATCAAAATCTACCATATCTAATTCAACAAAATAAAAATCCATGATTTTATGCAAGATTAACACGGGACAATCTCTATAGACTCTTTTAGCAACAATAGACTCACCAACGGGGATAGACACTTCATAAGGTTCAAATAATAATTCAGGGTTAACATGAAGCTTTTTTCAAACAAAATGAGTAATAAATGAAATAGCAGCACCGGGGTATCTCAATGAATACACATCAAAATCAAAACCCATTAACATACTGGTGACGACATCCAACACCTCATCTACCCTTGTCTCTCTTAAAGTGCATAGAATCTATTTTGCCTTGGAGAACCCCCTTGTTGGCCTCCTCGTCCCTTTTGACCCGTATTTGCACCTTGGCCTTATAGATGACAATAACTATCTTTATTTTGAGCCCGAGAACAATCAATCACCTTATGACCCAATTCTCCACAGCCATATCAAGCATTAGATTTCTTCAAAGATGGGTCATTATGGTTCCTACAACACCTTTGGCACAGGGGGTTATGCACCATACCACCACCACCACGGAACCTTGGATTGTCATTAGCAAACCTCTTATAAGGAGAATTGGAAGACCCTTGGCCTTGGAACTTGTGGCCTTATGGAAACCGGCCACCCTAGAAATTTTAGGATCCACCTTTAAACCGAGCCCTCATGGACTCACCACTTCTTCTCTTTCTAAGCTTTTCACCCTCTAGTTGTTCGGCATATTTAATGATCTAGGACATATCCAAATCACCTATTAGCATAGTGGTACAACTTTCCTCATTAAGCAAGTCAGACACACCCGACACAAATTTGTTCATCCTAGATCTCAGCTCGACAACCAATTGTGAGGCATACCTGGAGAGTTGGTTGAACTTAAGGGCATACTACCTCACACTCATGCAACCTTGCTTAAACTAAAACTCACGCCCGCCTATTCATTAATAGTTGATGATTTCTTGATGGTTGACTGCTATATCTTATATCTTAATTAGAGAATCGACTGCTCACTCATGCTTGAAAGAAAAAGGTTCATAAACTTCATCATTTTGGCCTCCCTTAGCTCGATAGGAAAGAACCGGTTGAGGAATATGGCTTTGAACTCCTCCCAAGGAATAGCATCATCATCTCTCCTCTCTGACCTCCAATATGTAAACCAAATTTGAGCCACCCCTTTCACTTGATAGGTGGCTAACTCTACTTTCTCCTTCGAATTGACCCACATAATAGATAGCACTTCGTACACCTCATTGATGAATTCTTGGGGATCCTGATCCCTTTCGGATACATGGAACTCCAGTGGATTAATTCTAATGAAGTCCCTTACCCTAGAATTCGAAGTGGGAGCATGAGGGGCTTGGCCCCCTTGGTGAATTTGGTTAGTCATAGTATGAGCCAACATTATAATAGTATCAAGGAACTCATCTTGGGCCACCCCTCCACCTTGACAGCGGGAAGGATCAGTTGCTCCTCGGATGTACGTGCTCTCCTTAGTCTCCCTCTTGGAATCGGCATGATCTAGAAGAGCAAAGAGCATTCATTCAGGGAAAAGACTTACACTTAAATCTAAACCACGATATAGACCACGAAGAAATGAAACATTTCCTAAAATGCCTCATAGCCTCACATCCATGTTATGGCGCGCTTCAAAACCATGAATAACTCTCATCGACATGGTGTGTTGGTCTTTGAGGCTAATTAACAAACTAGTGCTCTGATACCAAGTTTGTCACGACCCAAGCCTAGGGCCTAGATATGACACGGTGAATAGGGAACCCAAAAGAACCCCAAACAAGCCTCTTAGCATATCAATCACATATCCTTGGTCACGGAAGCAAAATAACAACACAAGAGATATAATTAAGGGAAAAAAGGACTAAAGAAAGTCTTTGATATTCATAAAATACTCAACTGTCGAGCTCAGAGCATAAACTACGTCAATTGTTCCAACAACACCTCCAAGCTCACCCACATTATTTCAAGTGTTCAACATAAAGAGATATCAAATAGTGAACGTAGCATACCTAGTGTCCCTAGACTTGAGGACTCACTAAAGTTTATCTTCTGAAATGCCAAAACTAGCCACATGGAGGTTGATCAGGAGGTGCTCCAGTTTCTACATAGTAACATCATGTAGTACATTTTAATGTACTAAGTATGTAGGATGCAATGCAACAAGACATATGCCAACATATTCAAAATACATAATCATGAGCAATGGATAAGTATAATATCAATATGGCATGAATGAATAATGCTTGAAGTAAAACATGGGTGTAAATCATATAACTTGCAAATAGAGATTACATGTGTAGGAAGAGACAATAACAAACATAGACCAAGCAAACTATTACTTGGAATCCAAGTGTCATGACCTAAGCCTAGTGCCTAGACATGACACGGCGAATGAGGAACCTGAAGGAACCCCAAACAAGCCTCTTAACATATCATTACACGTCATTGGTCACAGAAGAAATTAGACAACATATTAAGA
>JAOTQR010076968.1:0-12567 GCA_025774065.1 Solanum ossicruentum
ACCCTTAGGTACCAAGGTAGGTTATGTGTGCCTAGTGTTGATGACTTAAGGAGGTTGATTCTCGATGAGGCTCATAACTCTTCCTATTCTATTCACCCTATGGAGATTTGAGGAATGAGTTTTGGTGGGGAGGTATGAAGAAAGGAATTGATATGTTTGTGACTGGTTGGGTGGTGTGAAGTGGGAGAGATGGCTTTGTTGGGTCCGTATTTGGTGGTGGAAGACTTAAAGATAGTGAGACTGATTAAAGAAAGATTGAAAACATCCCGAATTCATCAAAGATCCTATGTCGATGTGAGGAGAAAGGTTCTTCAATTTAAGGTTGGTGATTAGGTCTATTTGAAGGTTTCAGCCATGAAGGGTGTGGATCATTTTGGGAAGAAGGGAATTAAGTTTATGGTTTGTAGGTCTTTATAGAGTGTTAAGGAGGATTGGTAAGGTTGCTTATGAATTGGAGTTGCCAATGAATATGGATATGGTTCGTCTGGTTCTTTATGCATCTAGGTTGAGGAGATGTGTTGGTGATTCAAGTGCTATAAAACTCTTTGAGGTTGTGGATGTTGCGGAGGATGCGTTGACTTATGAGAAGGTCCGATGGAGAAGTGGATAGATATGATTAAAGGTTGATTTGTAAGGGTGTAGTGTTCATCAAGGCCCTTTGGGAGAATCGTCAAGTTGAAAGTGTCATTCGGGAGCCAGAGCGGGCACGGGAAAGCAATATTTGTACTTCTTACATTCTATCGAATCTTATGATAATAAGTCAAGTCCTTTCTGTGATTTCAAGTCCTAAGTTTCAGCCCTTAGATCATTTTGCATGCATTCATGATCATCGTAACAAGTTTTTAGTGATTTTTCACATTCATGTTGAAATTTTTCGAAAATGAGGTTTAAGTGCATTTGTTGCATTCATGTTGGGATGAAACCTTTGTAATTTCTTCTCTTACCCATGTTTCTTCAACATTTGGGGACGAATGTTCCCAAAGGAGAGATATCGAAACGCCCCACACTTGCCTAGGAAGGCCCCATAATCGTAATTCCCTTATATCTCAAATCAGGGATATTTAAAACACCCCTCCACGTAGCTCGGAAAGGCCCTATGATTTATTGGTTCTTTTTTTTAATATCTCAAAATCCATATAGAATTTTGCCAATCTGACATCATATTCTTTTTCAGAGGGAAAAATTGTGTGGGGGGACGAATACCTACAAGGTATACTTCATCCATGTCAAAAAAATAATTTTTTGGTGAAACTTCGCAAAAGCAGTAGCTGTCTACGACTAGTCCGCGACCCAGATCTCGCGCGGACCAATTCAAAAAATTCTAAAATTTGCTCTTTTTAATCTAGGGCAATTGGGTAATAACCTAATACCTATTTACATGAAACTTTCTCATTGTTAAGTCGTTAAAACTAACCAAAAGCCTCTCAAATTCCTCTCTAATCTTCATCAAATTCTCCATCCATTCTCAAGATCTTCAAGAAGTTTTGTTGGAGTTCAAGGAAACCAAGTCAAGCCCTAAGTCCTCCTCAAGTACTTCTTCGAGAAACTCCATGATTAAGGTTGTGGGTGCAACCATTGGGTCCTTTAACTCATTTTGTCCAACTCCCTTTTATATGAAAATTACATGTTTCCATGTTGAGTTACTTATGGGTATCATTTATTAGGAATGATGATTACAAATTACGTTGGGGTTTTATGAAATAATGATTTGAAACATATGTTCACCTATCTCACGCTTATATTATGAAGTGATTTGTCTATTGTAGCTATGCTTGTTTTCAGCTATGAAATTATGTTCTATTATGAGATTTGATGAGGGGTTTCAATGTATTTTGCAAGATGGTATTACCAAGTGTTAGCGGGTTGATTTACTTTAACTTTTCTTGCATGATTTCACTCTTGAATTGCATGATTTTATACTAGTATTGCATACCCACCAAGCATTTGATAAAATATCCGGCTAATGTATCTTGAGTTGTTGAAGGTCTAATGCTTAGCATATGAGTTAAGTGACTTTATGATGATGAAAGGGTGATAAGAATGTGTTGATGTCATGAGAAGTGTCTATTGTGTTGATTCCATGAGAAATGTCTGTTTTGTTGATGTCATGAGAAGTGTCTATTGTGTTGATGTCATGAGAAGTGTCTATTGTGTTGATGTCATGAGAACTAGCTATCGTGTTGATGTCATTAGAAGAATATATTGTGTTGTGAGTTGACCATAGCCAATGGAGCAACAATGCCTAAATCACCTAGATAGGGGTGGTAAGTCATCAACCATTTGAGGGGTTCGTACCTCAATCATCTCGGATAGGGGTGGTAACCATCAACCAATTGAGGGGTTGGTACCTCAATCGTCTTGGATGGGGGCTGTGTGCCATCAACCAATTGAGGAGTTGGTACCTTAATCATCTTGGATGGGGGAAATATGCCATCAACCAATTGAGGGGTTGGTACCTCAATTGTCTCGGATAGGGGCAGTAAGCCATCAACCAATTGAAGGGTTGGTACCTCAATCACTTCTAAGGGGTGGTCTACCTTAGATTCCAAGTACTAAGTTGCTTGGTCTATGATGATGGTCTTTTGCTACACTTGTAATATGTTCTATATATAAGCATGCTTACTTCAAGTATCATTCATGCATGCCATATTGCTATATGATCATCTATTGTCTAATTATGCATTTTGACTATGTTGTCTATCTATTGTTGCATTGCACCCTACATACTTAGTACATTCAAATGTACTAATGCATGCTCTATGCCTACATGATACTACCATATAGGAACTGGAGCTCCCATTGATTCTTCTACACATGGCTAGACAGATTGTTCAAGTTACCTTTTGGTGAGTCTTCATGTCTGGGGAGAATATTTATCTTCTCCCATGCTTATGTTTGGACCATATCTTGTACATTTGGATTATCTATTGTCATTATTATTAGGGTGAGCTCGGTTGCTTGTCTTGGCCCCCGCTAAGTCCTATGTTTAAAGGTGTTGTTGGACAAGTATGTAATGATGCTAAGCTTGACCCTCTTAATGTTTTATGAAATAAAGGTTTTACCTTAGTCCCTATGTCCTTATGTCCATTCTTCTATTGTGTTTAGTTACTTCCGCGACGAAGGATGTGTAATGATATTTTAAGAGGCTTGCTTGGGGTTCCTTCGGGTTTCCCATGTGTCGTGTCACATCTAGGCCCTAGTTTGAGTTGTGAAACCCTAGAACGTAATCGTGTGAATGACACATCTTCCAAGCTCTGATGGGAAATTCAAGACCAAATATTTGATCAACACGAAAAACTAGGTGGGCAAGTGGTCCTGATATGATTTTAGAGCAATCGGATTAAAAAAAAATTTTGATATGAAAATTGAGATAGTGAGGGTACCTATTAGGTCAGCGATATGCCCTAGTCATGGACCCATACTTATATTTTATTTTAATTTTTTTCAATAGGGACTGGATTCTGAAATACACCGGTATGCGACAGGTCTGCATCGTAGACCAGTACAAATTTCATCGCGTTTTTTCTCTTAATTTTGAGAAGGGTATTTTGGATATTCTCAACCTATTTTTAAGTCCAACAACGTCATTAAGGGTCATTTTATATTGATTAAGGGTTTTCAAAACCATTTTACTTAGTTTCTACGTGAAAGCTCTTAAGAGAGGAGACAAGAAAGGTATTGAGCATTTCTAAGTTCGGATTCAATTCCTTGAAGAAACGTAGTAACTCTTCACTCCAAGAATGTAAAGGCTACCCAAAACATGGGATTGTGCTCTCATGTGCCCTATTGAATGTGGTAGGTAATGAAATCCATGTTGATCATTTCCCATTTCCACTGAGGAATTTCAAAATTCTGGGCTAATCCACACGGTCTCTGATGTTCAACCTTGACCTGTTGATAATTGGGGGCACTTAGAGACGAATTTAGCGATGTCGTTCTTCATTCCATTCTACCAATAGGCTTCTCTCAAGTCGTGGTACATCTTGGTGGAACCAGGATGGATACTTATGAAGGGTTTCAAAAACCCATTTTTTCTAAGTCTCTACAGGAGTTCTGAGAGAGAAGAAGAGAAAAGACTTGAGGATTTCTGGAGAGCTTCTAAATTCTTGAAGAAAACTTGTTAATCTACCCAGAACATGGAATTGTTCTTTCATGTGCCCCAATTTATAGACTAAGATGTATAAAGTTAACTGAAAGGTCTTGTATTTAAGTTTCTTGAATATTTTCTTGAAGTTATCTTTAAATCTTATATTTTATCTTAAATTGATGATCATCATGAACTAATAAAACTGTTTACAGGTATTATTATGTGATTATATATCTTTCCTGTGTGAATTATATGTTAAAGACTTAAACGATGAACTTAGGGGTAATATCTAGAGCCTTAGTTTTTTGAATGTGATGATTGATGAAGTCTGAGTCTTGAGATGAGTGTTGTGATGATGAAATAGATGTAAATTGATATCTTTGAGATTTAACTGAGTTTTCAATAGAGGTGAGGGGAAGAATTCCTTTCTTGTGTTGATAGAATGATAGATTAGATGAGGACCCTATTTGAGAGGGGGGTTTGGCTGTGTAATAGTCTGACCTTGATATACTTATGAGCATATTGAGTTCTGGGAGGAGTATTAGCACTAAAATGGGTAAGAGTGAGTCCCATGAGAGCAGATGCTTCCTTTGTCTCGCAGAGGACTTGACAAACTTCCTTAGGATCTCCGAAAAACTCGTCCTTTACCCAGCAAGGTACTGGACGGATGTAACAATGACATCTCTTCGTTGTATCACTACCAGCTCATAGTTGGTGATTGTCAGTATAGAAACTCCCAAATAGGTTTCTTGTTGATAATACTCTGACGTTGATGTGATTGTATGATGTCTTGGTGGATAATGAGATGATTAAGTCCTTTCCTTTACTCAGAGTTAAGGATGAGTGATTGATGAGCGATTATATCTTATATTGTTTACTTTAGCCCATTTTACATACAGTACATTCCACGTACTAACTCCCTTTTAGCGTTGCATCATTTTATGATGCAGATTCTGTAGACAGAGGACTTCAGTAGCCCAATCGTTGAGGTTCAGAGATCAGTATTTCAAACCACGGTGAGTCCTCCCCTGCCTTCAGAGGAGGATTATTTCATTGACTTTATTTCAGTATTTTTCTTTGATTATAGTAGCCATGACCTATCATGGTACCTTCCCAGATATTAGTCATAGAGGCTTTGTAGACATAGACAGTTGATAGATGGTATTCAGATTGTTTATTTCTCGTTTCCTTTCATTTGAGATAATTTTTTTTATATTATATTATGATAGCGATTGTGATGGTCCACTTATAATTATTTTTCTATCTAGTCTTTTGCATATGAATGGATTAAACGAATGCAATGAGACTAGGTGGTCCGTTTGTGGACTAGTGGTTGTCTCTAAGTGTCAGTTATGCCCAGGGTACCCTCTCGGGGCGTGACAAATTGAGGTGAAGGCAATAATTGTTTCCAAGTTCCTAGTCAACATGTTGGCCTATGTTCAAATTCATGTCTCTAATAAGACATTAATTAACAAAATTTAGTCTTTCATTTTAATTTAATTTGAAGAAGAAACATGTCGTCGTTTTTAATTTCCATTTTTATTGTATGTATTTCTATCTTTTCATAGACTATAATTTATTTTTCTTGTATCAAATAAATTATATATATATAGCACTTTTGTTGTTTGTCGAAAGTTCATTTGATTAATCTTTGATTTGAAGTTAAATTGAATTAGATCAACTGATCAATAATTTAAGTTATAATTTTGAGAATAAAAAATTATATAAAACAAATATTGTAAATTGTAGACTTGTAATTTTTCTCATCAATGTGACTAATGAGTCAACAAGATGAAAAAGAAAATTGTGGAGACTATCTTAGTGTCTTCATCATGAGACCTAACAACCTTAAATATGCCATCTGAGAAATTGAAATTAAGTTCTTTTTTTAAAAAAAATGTATTCATCTTTTAACAAATTTAAGAAAAGTTGGGCAACTAAATTAAAATAAAGGGGGCAACATATTCGATGTAATCTCACATTGTGAGACCTGGAAGGAGATATTAGTAGATCAGTTGGTTAGTTATGTAAATTTTCACTTTAATGGTGGGGATTCCATTCCCAACCTTAATTTTACTCCTCCTCCATTTCTCCTTCCTCTACCCCCGACATTAAAAAAAGTTGGGGAGACATGATAGTGTGTATTCAAATCTTACATCTACCTTGTAAAGACATTTAATTAAGAAAATGAAAAAAATACATAAACTTTACTATAAACAAATCATTAGGTAAAGGATTTCAAATCAAGAGAAAATAAAGTTTATTCTCTTGCTTATCTTATAATTGTTTTTTCTCGATAACAATCAACCAACACCACAACAGTTCTTATAATTTTCCTACAAGGAAGAAATAAACCATCACTCAAAGATATCTACGATAAAAGATGTTATAATTAGTCTCAAGTATATTTTCAAGCTCACTCTCTCTCATCAAATAAGAATTACGCTTTTTTAGCATCACAGCGAACACTCCATTCATGGCTTGTGCTCTAGCATCTTCTATCAAAATATCAATGTCTCTCAAATATTGTCTCAAATTGTCTAACTCTATGTAGATCTCACGCCTCCTGTAACCGTTACCATTAGATGATGATGCCATTCCCTAAATTAATCACCGAATACACAAAAAGAAAAGAGGTTAGTGATAGTCAAACGACCTCTATCTAACAATAATTCATAAAAATAGTAAATTAAAAAAAATTGGAATCAATTTTTTATTGTTTATAACAAACAAAAAAACATTTATTAGAAATGATATATAGAGGTTTGACCTGTATAGAAACAATTAACATGAAAAAATATAATAAGAAACAGGAAATACAATAAAATAGCCTCAGTAGGGTGATGCTCAATTATATGTAAATATGATGAAACTAAAATAAAATGCCTTAGGTATTTATTAAGGATGTGATTAAAAATTCAATTTTTTTAGTTAGTCAAAAATCAATAAATTTTTCTTGATCGTGTAGTTTTTATGATACTCCTTTTTCTTTTCTTTTCTCTTTTTTCCCATATCTAGTATCTTCTTCTTAAGGGCTTGATTTTTGAGATGAGAATTTTTCGGAAATAGTCTCTCTATCTCTATGGGTTAGTGGAAAGGTACGTACATTTACCCTCCCCAGATCCTGCTTGTGGGATTCCACTGGGTATGTTGTTGTTGTTGTTATTATTAGTTTTTATGATCCTATATTAAGTGAATCTATTTCTGGTTATTATTACTGAGCACAAACACAAGAAATCACCAATTCAGATATTATCACACTTTTTTGCACTAATTGTACAACTAACTTTATCTATTAGCACTTTCATTAACTTTGCAGTCACATACATAATTCTAAGAGTAAATGGTAAAAAAATATATTTAATGTATTTTAATTTTTTAGTTTTATACTTGTGAGTTTTATGTAAGATGTATCATCAACTATTTATTTAAAAACGGTAAAAATATATTTAAAATATTTATTTTTTTTAATTTCTATACTTGAACTATTATATGGGTGAATTTTCAACCTTAACTATTACTAATTATTTATCAAATTGCACACCTAAATCATTAGTTGTTCTCTTAAACTCACCATAGTTAGATAGAAAGATGAAACATTTGATAGTTGAGATGTGTTTTGATAGTTGGTGATAGTTCATGTAGGAAACTCATACAACATACAGTTTACATAGTAAACTCAAAGGATCAAAATACTTTAAATGTATTTTTGACCCTTCTCTAATATGAATATACATATCTTCATTTTGATGTGATAAATTTATATAATTTTTACATATTCTTAGCTATAAAAAATGTTGAGAATCTATCAAAAGTTTCAAACCCTACTTTATGATTCTATATTGAGTATGTTATTGTTGTTGTAGCTTGTAATTAGATAAAGAAAAATTACTCATGAGAAAAAAGTATACATATAAGAGAAATTATTGTTTACTTGGCAAAAACTTTATATTGATGATTAATCCGAATATTTTACATTAACACTGATGGGGATCTAGTCTAGGATGTACAGGGAAAAGACTGGAATACTTTTATTTTTAAAACTAAATGTCGATTACTATGATAGAGCAAGTCCATAATGAGAACTTGTTCCATTGTAGTTCATTTATTGACGGAACACATAAAACGCATTTAGAATATGCATTGTTATAAAATAAAGCATAAGTTCCAATCATTGAGTGTATTTTATGCATATTTATGTAGATCACACTTGTCCAATGCATTTTATGAATATTATGCAAAAATAAACTATGACGGGGCAAGTCCAAGATGTGGACTTTATGACAAGAAATAAATCTACCCTTGACCACCACATCACAACTTTCCCACTCAAGGATGGGTCTATTAGGGAATTTGAGTTTAGCCCTACGAGTTCTACAATCAATAGAAGCATAATATGCATGCAACCAATTCTTCCCAAGAATGACATAAAAAACCACCTATCTAATTCAACAAAATCACAAGGCAAGATTTTATGCAAAAAGAACACGGGACAATTTCTATAGACTCTTCAAGCAACAATGGACTCACCAACGGGGGTAGACACTCTATAAGGTTTACATAACAATTTGAGACTAACATGAAGTTTTTTGGCAACAAAAGGAGTAATAAAAGAAAGAGTGGTACCCGGGTCTATCAATGTACACATCAAAATCATAAACCTCTAACATACCTTAGTGACCCTTAGAGGGGTATGGTTGCTCACATCGACCATCATCCTTATAGTCCTTAGTAGCCTATGGACAATGTCTAGACTCGGGATCTGTTTCACCACACTAAAAATATGCACTCGAACCAGCTAAACAATCTCTTGGATGGTGCTTCCCATACTTGTGGCATAGAGGAAAAGCCTGAACACCAACACCCTTATCCTTCCTTTGAGCATACCAATGACCATTAATCTTGTGGCCCATCTTTCCACACCCATGTTCCTTAGACACGTTTGATAATGATTTCTCCCACATTTTGGGCATCTAGGACGGGTCATCTCACCATTGCCATTAGGCTAAGCATATGGGAGCCTCCCTTCAATTTGTGCCCTTCTTCTCCCTTCCTTTGAGGCATCGAGGTATCCTTCATCTTATGACCAACACCACCATACTTGAAACAATCCACAATTCCCACCAAGCGCCTCCATTGATGCTTCTTGCCACACCCTTGACAAGTGGCAAAAAGGGTCCTATTCTTTGGGCACTTGTGAACCAATAGTATAATAGAAGATAAAGCACCCTCAACTTAGGCTTGCTTGGCTTTTTTCTCCCTCCTCTTATCATTTGAGCTCTCGGGGGCCCCACAGAGTTGTAGAGTCGGGCATTCATAGCTTTGGAGAATATCCATAGAGCCTAGCGAACCTCCGCAATGGTAACGTCGTAATTTTGAAAATCTTGAGACATACTCTAAAACATAATTGTTAGGGATCAGTAATAAGTCCTAGGGGTCTTAGCTCTAACGTACAGTAACACCTTGTAAAATTACTGAAATACCCCTAAAATGTAATCGTATGCATAAACACATCTTCCAAATCTCCGATAGGAAATCCATGACCAAATGTGTGGTTAGCACAAAAAATCGAGTAGGGACATGATCTCAATTCAATTTTAGAGCTACCGGGTCAAAAAGTAGTTTTTGCTAATTCATGTAAAAACAATGTCAATCGGCACTCCTGGCACGACGCAGAGAGGGCATGGAGTAACACTTACTCTTTTTTTTTAATTTTTTGACAGGAACTTGAAATTCTGAAAATTCGTGAAAATATACTGGTCCACGCCCCTAGCGCTTCGTAGACCAGTGTACGAGTTTTAAAAATTTTTTATTTAATTTGGGATGAGCCTTTTGGTCATTCTCCATCCTATCCTAAGTGTTGAAACTTATTTTTAAAGTTGTTTTAGATTGATTAAGGGTTTCGAAAATCTATTCTTCTTAGGCTTATATACGAGAAACTTTGAGAGGGGATGTAGGAAAGCTCTGTGGATTGAGGGTTCGTATCCAATTCTTGTAGGAGATTAGTACAATCTTCATTTCAAGTATGTAAAGGCTACCTAGAACAAGAGATCATTCTCCCATGTGCCCCATGATTGAACTAGGTTGAATAGTTGAAGATGATGGGTCCTATAAGTGAAGTTCTTGAATGTTAACTTGAAAATTATCTTTCATTTCTATATATATTCGTAAATTAATGATCATCATAACTTTAATTATTTCTTTAACTAATTTATTAAGCTATTGTATAAACTATACATGTTTAATTGCTAAAAATTGCCTGAATGAACCTAGGGGTTGATGTCTAGAGCATTGATTTTGTGAGTGCGGTTGATTATTGTGGTTCAGGCCCTGAGATGAATGAATTGATGGATGAAATTTATGAGATTAGAGTCCTTAGTACCTAACTGGGACTGAAATTAACCTTGAAAGGATGATCCTACGCCTTGAGTTGATAGATGATAAGATGAGTCAAGGGTTCTTGCCCGTAAAGGGTAGGTGATGGAAATTCTTTATTGATTGATAGTCTTATGAGCACGTTGACTCATGGGAAGAGTATTGAGCACCGAAATGGGCAAGAGTGAGTCCTACTCGCATCCATTAACTATGTGGCCAGCATAGGAGAGGATTAAACTATGAAAGCAGATGTTTCCTTTGTCCAGCAGAGGACTTGATAGACTTTTGGATCTATGATAGACTTATCCTTTACTCAGCAAGGTACTAGAAAGATGTGATAATGACATCGATTCATTGTATCATCATCGGATCATAGGTGGTGGTTGTCGGTTAGAGAAACTCTCAGATAGGTTTCATGTTGATAGTACTCTAATATTGATGTGATAGTCTGAGTCATGGCTGATGGTGATGTGATAGAGTCTTGTTCCTTATTTTGAGTCGAGATTGGGTGATTGAGTAGCTGATGTCATAGTATATTGTCTTGCCTATGTTGTTTAGTTTAGCTCATTTTACATACAGTACATTTTACATACTAATACCCCTTTGGCATTGCATCATTTTATGGTATAGATTCACTAGGAAGAGGACTTCAACATACTAGTCGCTGAGGTTCACAGATTCCTAGACAGAGACTTGGTGAGTCTTCTCTTGCATTCGGAGGATGTATTTATTTCCCTTTTTCATTCGTTTTGAGTTATTTTATTGCATTGTGGTAGCCATGGCCTGTCATGGTACCTTCTTAGACATTAGTTATAGAGGCTTCGTAGACATAGACAAATGATGGTTGATGTTGGGTTCTTTTCCCCCTTTCCTTTCTTTACTGAGTTTGTTTCTTTAAATCTTATTTCATGTGATGGACTTTAGACAGAGTTGATGAGTCTTTTAGTCCAATGATAGCTTATAGTATTCTTTAATATCTTCCATTGATTTATAGATTGAATGAGTGTGATGGGACTAGGTGCCTCGCATGGTGGCTAGCAATAGTCTCTAAGTGCCAGTTACACCTAGGGTACCCTCCCGAGGCATGACAAACTTGGTATCAGAGCCCAGAGTTCGAGTGTCCAAGGAAGTCTATGAAGCCGTGTCTAGTAGAGTCTTGCTTATGGGTATGTTGTGCACTACACTTCATAAGCAACAGGCTATAGGACATTAGGAAGTGTTACCCTTCTTCTATGATCTAAATTAGTGCGATAGAGTCGAACTCTATGGAAACCCCAATTTTAATTCATGCATTCCACATTTGCAGATAATGCCGCCAAAGAGAACAACTGCTCAGAGAGATTCCTCAGCCCCTGCTGCTTGCAACGCCCAACCATAGGTCCTGGTTCAGACAGAGGTAAGGAAATTAGGACAGCATGCTAGGACTGCTGAGGTCCCAAAGACACCCCCGCACAGCCCTGTAAGCTCCCAACACTGAGGCAGAATTTAGGGGAGCCATCATAATGCTGACTCAGTTGGTGGCCTCCCAGGGTAACATTCGGGGTCCTCAAGCTCCTAGTTCTAGCTAATAGGAGTCTTCAGTTGCAACTCGACTTAGAGATTTCTTAAGGATGAACCCACCAGTGTATACGGGGTTGAGGGTGGAATAGGACCTACATAATTTTATTGATAAAATGTATAAGGTCTTGAAAGTTATGCATGCTAATGAGGTTGAAGGAGTTTAGCTTGCCTCCTACCAGCTAAAGGATGTTTTTGCTAAAGTCTAGTACAACCAATGGGAGGATAGTAGAGGTGAGGATGCAGAGCCTGTAGAATGGGAAGAGTTTGAAGCTGCTTTCCTTGGGCATTTCTTTCCTCAAGAGTTGAGGGAGGCTGTCACAACCCAACCTAGGGTCGTGATCAGTGCCCAATAAGGACACCTTGACATATACTAACCTGAAATTCCCAATCTATCCAACCTGGAGACCTACTGTAATTTCGGCAGAGTTTCCTCTGTTTTATTAACTAACCTCACCAGAAAAAAGAAACCCAGCAGCTTCCCAGACAACAATACAAATATATATCTCTTTATACATAAACATAAGTGCGGGCCGACAAGGTCTCCG
>JAOTQR010076969.1:0-45702 GCA_025774065.1 Solanum ossicruentum
TTTCCTTGCAGGTGAGGTTAGTTAATAAAACAGAGGAAACTCTGCCAAAATTCCGGTAGGTTTCCAGGTCAGATAAATTGAGAAGTGCAGGGTAGTATGTGTCTAGATGCCCCTATCGGGCACTGGTCACGACCCTAGGGTGGGGTGTGACATGTAAACAATTTTTGGATGGAAAAGGGAGCTTCAAAGCTGGCCACATGGCTAGTGGCATGCCAGACGTCTAGTGAGCCTGGCCTTACCCCATACATAGTCTTAAAAAGTTGTTGGTTCAACCTCAATGTAATGCACACAGGTCGTACAAGCGTACAAGATGTGATTACACACTTAAAATATAATTTTGGAAAGAAATTTTATGATGGAACGTACACACGGTTCGTGGGAAGCTACATGGCGCGTGTGGCTTGCCTCAGAGAAATAGTGACAACACAACATAGAAAGGCTTTACGAAAACGGACATAACTTCTTCATCCAAACTCTAAATGAGGTGAAACCAAATGCTTTGGAAAGGTAATTCAAAGTGATTTAATTTGATAGGTTGTGGATCATCCAATTCCTTTTGATCTGAGAGATATGACCCTTTAAAGTTAACCCTTCTATTTGTACTTGTGAGAAAGTTAGCCAACAAAATTTTTTTGAACTTGGCTCGATTTAGGAGACCCATGATGGCCTTAAACAACCAAAATAAGCTTGAATTAAAGGCTTGAGAGTGAACTTAGGTTGAGCTTGGAGGTTCCATGGAAATCACGTTGTTAGAGTTCAAAAAGAGGATTCAGAAAATGTTTGAGCGAGTGTGAGCAGCTAAATATTTAGAAAAGGAAAAAATATTAATGAAGGGGTTTAAATTGATTTGGGGGGATGGGTCCCATACAGGTGTCACACTGTCCAATGAGGCTTCCGTAAGGTGTCACCTTGGCCCAAGACGTTTCGAAACTGAATCTCAAGCATCACTAAAGCAATACAGAAATCCGGGTCCTTACAGGTTTTTACCAAGAAAGGCTTCATGACAAGCAAACTAATAAGTTTTAGGAAAAGAAGGTAAATGTTTTCCCGCATTTAATATCTTAAATTACATGTTAATTCTATATGATTTAATATAAGTATATGATGTGACAAAATTAGTTTTTATGTCAAATAAACTATTACTATGATTACAAACATAAGTTGATATATTATTACCTGGAAAAAAAATAGTGTGTCGAAACCCTAATTCAGAACCTGTATTATTTCATCTTTACTTGTAGTGGATGAGGATTGTTAAAAAATAACCTAATGTGTACCTTCAGAAGCTAATGTAACGTCTGCCACATACAAGCCACACTCTCTAAATCTCACTTCCGGACAATGAATATTGAGTATCATTATTTGTATATTTTATCTTGTCTAGAAGCTAAATAAGTGCTGAATTAATAAATAACATATCTTCATGTTTCTCTTTTAAATAAATATTTACAATTACATATATCTAAAAATTATTTTTTCATACTTTTTTTCTCATGAGGTCGTGTATGATTCCTGTATGATCTGATACCTTATTGAATTATATGTGTGGTGTGTTATTTCATATAAAATGTGATCAATTTGTTAGACATTTTAAATTTTTATTTACTTAATTATGTCTTTATCAACCGCGGAAAATAGACAAAAAGAAGGAGAGAATTGCTTTTTTTCCCAAAAAGGGTAAGAAAGTACAAAAAAGAATTAGACCAAATAGAACACTGGATGGCAACAAAGGCTTTTGGAAAGTTACTGGTGGAGGTACAAATATAAAGAAAAATAGCCAAACTATTGTGTATAAACAAACACTTGATTTTTATGAAGAAAAAGGAATTAAATCAATGTGAAAAATACATGAATTTCATATTGATAAAAGAAGCTATCAACCTGATGCAAATTGTTCAACTGAAAGTCAAAAGGAGGTTAGTATTTATTCATAATTTTTTTTTGTATATTTTTATTTATTTTTAAAATTACACTAATCGAATTTGTTGTAGTTGTTATTGTTATTGTTGTAATGGCAGTATATTATATATTTATACATTCTTACTAGTTTTGAAATTATATTGATCGAATATGTTGTTGTTGTTATTGTCGTGCGTTTTTATTTAGTTTTCAAATTATATTGAATATGTTGTTATACATATTTTTATTTAGTTTTGAAATTGCACGGAATATGTTATTGTCATAGTAGTAGTATGTATGTGTATGTTTTTATTTAGTTTTAAAATTATATTGAATGTGTTGTTGTCGTCTTTGTTGTTGTATATATGCTCTTCTTATTATTGTGAGTTTAAATTGCATATACTGTAATTTAAAGAATATTTATAGGTAAGCTTTTTAAAATGTGAGATTAGTATAAATTTATTTGTTTAATTACAATAGGTTTAACATGTTCATCTTTGTTTATTTGTAGCGATAATCAGTCTCAGTATTAAGATTACAAATTTCATGTAATTTGCACAAAATTTTATTGTAACTATCCTTTAAGTGATTTGATAACATTATTTGACTGACCTGATACTGTAAAAAAAATTGACGTTGTCAACGGTATATAAGACTTAAGACTTTATCTTTTGTGATTGAATATGTTTTACAAATAGGTTTAAACTATAGAATAATTAATTCGTCTCTTTTAATTTATTATATTGAGATTATTTTCTTTCGTTTGTTTAGAAAGTATTGTTCTAATTTATATTTGAAAAAAAATTTAATTTTATTTTTGTGTTAAAATTTACCGTCAATTATATAATTTTATAATCATAGAAATATTAGTAATATGTTCAAAGACCATATAATAGATCAAGCTGCTTTTTTATCTTAAATATTCAGTTGTATATATTGAAGCAACTTA
Source organism: Solanum ossicruentum (assembly GCA_025774065.1). Classification (NCBI taxonomy): domain Eukaryota; kingdom Viridiplantae; phylum Streptophyta; class Magnoliopsida; order Solanales; family Solanaceae; genus Solanum; species Solanum ossicruentum. Next base: position 2,849 of record JAOTQR010076969.1, read on the forward strand.
TTCTAGTTTTGTCATATTCCTCAACGGTTTTTTTCCTTGTTTTTCTTCTTTTTCTAATTTCTAATAAATGGATTAATGATCTATTATTATTATTATTATTATTATTATTATTATTATTATTATTATTATTATTATTATTATTATTATTATTAATTTTTTTATTTATTTATTTTTTTATTATTATTATTTTTTTTTGCATTTCAACCATTTAAAATGTGCGTAGTTGGACACATATGATTTGTATGAGATCTATATCAACAATGATACTGAGGCTGTGAGTCCTTGTAATAATGGCAATATTATTCAAGATGTGAATATCAATATTAGTGACGTCAGGAATGTTAATGACAATGAGAATATTATTCAAGCTACGAATGTCAATATTGGTAAAGTTAGGAATGCTAATGACAATGACAATATTATTCAAGCTACGAGCTGTAACATATATGAGGTCGGGAATGTTAATGACAATGACAATATTATTCAAGTTACGAACGACAATATTGATGTGTTGTCAAAGTACAACACATTTGATGCCCAAAACAAGGGATTTTATGAATTCTTAATGCAACTTTTTATGGTTTTATGTGTTTTTGTGTTGTTCTTGCAGAAAAGTTAGGTTGGAATGATTTTGAAGGAAAGTTGCAGATTTTGCTGAATCATAAGACATACATGCCCACCTACGAGTCATAGCCCAAGGTACGAAAAAAATGACGTAGCTTGGTGTGTCGTAGCAAGAAACAGAGATCAAAATTCAGAAATCTTCTAAGTGGAACTCTCCCCTATGAGGCCATCCTAAGAGTCATAAGTCTCACTATGACTCGTATAGGTGGATTTGAAGTAGGAATCAGAGAGCCAAAACGTTGGACCAAAAACTTAAGGCCATGACTATGAGAGGAACATAAGAGTCCTCGCTCAAGCAACGAACATACATGTGGGTCGTACCAGTTCAGTCTAAGATATCAAGAACCTGATACAAGACCCCAACTACGACTCATAGGTCATCCTACGACTCGTACTTGCAAGGCGTACCAGTTGCCAGCTGTCTTTTTTGTGTTATTTTAGGGTCTATTTATAAACACTATAAATACATTTAGTTCAGATTTTAGAAGGAGATTCTGGATTTTTAGAGGATAGAACTTGCCTTTGAATATTCTCTCAGGAATATTTTAGGGTTTTAGATTAGGTTATTATTTTCTATTGGAAAACCCATTTTGGGGATTTCAAATCTTGCTTTGTCCTCATTGTTGATCAATCAAACCTTTGGCTTTGCAGCTTGTGGTGCCTACACTCCTCAGGGGTTTTAGTAAAACCTTCATTTATGTCTTGTATTTGCAGTTTTTGCTTGTTTTGCCTTAGCCATGAGAGGTTAAGCTCTCACAACTTGGAGTTGTGGAAATCATGGGTAGTTGATTTGAAATAACCTAGGTTTATTGCATTTCTATGATTAGAGTTTGCATTTATTGTCTATTTTCCTTCATTGTGATTATCATTTGGTGGTGGCCAACACCAAACCCCACCTACTATCACTAGTCCAACCAAGGTAGTGATGAATAGGAAAAGGGTAGTAGATGATAGGATCTGATTGATGTGTTCTCGTGTAATCAACCAAGGCTGACCAAGGGGAGGTTGACTGGGATAATTGGTAACGGTTAGTTGGCACACCATGGTGCCCGACCAAGCGCCATGGTGAAATTCGACCTTCACCTTCACATGAGGGGTGGAAGAAACTAAGTTACTATCATGCATTCGAGTTTCCAATCGTAGTTATGTCACCTAGGGTAATTGAGTCAACGAACCATGATGAACACAATTCCCAAGTTCTCCCTAAAATTTATTGTTTCCTCACATCATAGTTTAGTATTTATTTCACTTTGTTTCTGAATCACAAAAAACCCCCACATTTAGAGCTTTTAGTTATTTGTGCTTGAAATGATTAGTAGTGAATTCAAGTAATTAAGCCCTATATTCCCTGTGGATTCGAACCTAACCTTTGGTTAGATTAATTGCTGACAATGACAGCTTTCTTATTAGTATGTGAATATCATAAAAAATTATAGCGCTGTTGCCGGGGAATACGACTAGGTTTTGACTTGAATTCACTATTAGTTAGTTCTAGTGTTGATTTCTAAGATCTCTTGTATTTTCTTTTTGTTTTTGTTTTTGTTATTTGATTTTATTTGCAGGGTGTACTAGGTTGTATGCCCAAAACATGAAGCCAAGGCAATCCCTTATCTCCACTCAATTTGGAGATCCATAGACTACCAAGAAGAATGACTCAAGTGATTGAGGATATTGAGGATGAGGAAGATATGAATATGAATGAGTATATGGGAAGAGAGGAGAATCCACAATAAAGGAGTAACAAGTCACAAACAGGGGTTTCAATAAAAATGCTTATGGATAGAATCAATATCGATAGAACCCTATGGCTATGGATGTCACCAGTGCCATTGTACGACCCCCTTTACCGGTAGATACTAAGTTCATTGTATTGAGTGGATTGCTCCAAATTCTCCAAAACTATAGACTATTTACAGGGCTACCTTCAGAGGATCCCCACCGTCATCTTCAAAATGTAGTGTTTGTTTGCAAGAGTTTCACGGGGACACATAACCTTTCTCTCGATACTATTGGTTTAAGAGTGTTTCCACTGTCATTAACTGGCAATGCAGCTGTATGGTTGTCCGAGCTTCCTCCGGGTACTATTACATGTTGGGTTGAGCTTCAGAGTGTTGTCCTTGAAAGATATTTTCCAAGACCTAAGATGTTGAAGCTCAAGGACCAAATCAACAACTTTGAGCAATTTCCTGGTGACTCCATTAGCACAACATGGGAGAGGTTTACTAAATGCTTGAGTATAGTCCCCGATCACAAGATTGTTGATGATGCCTTTGTTGAGATTTTCTATCGGATGCTTGATGAGAATAGTCAAACGTGTGCTGACACAATCATTGGAGGCATGTTCCTTGACTAACCTTTTGCATTGATAGCAGCAAGGATAGAGCAAGTGGTCAAAACAAATAGAGTATGGGGTCAATGAGATCGAGGTGCGATGAAACCTTCTTGTGCGGTCAATACCAACAATGACCAAGCAAAGGTAAATGAAGAAATCATGGAACAACTTGCTCAACTTCGTACATGTATGGACTTGGTTTTAAAGTAAAACCAAGCAAATGTGAAAGGGGTAACCCATCAACCTCCAAAGACTTCGATGTATGATGATCCATTCTTTGATGAAGATGCATGTTTTGTAAGTAGCCAAGTGGTGGGTTTCTAGAACCCCAAAGGTCCAATTGGGACTATTGGAGGTAAGGGTTTGGGAATCAAGGTTCGAACTTCAAATGTGATAGGGTGTATAGAGACAACCAGAGCGGATACTATAAGAGAGAGAGAGAGAGAGTGCCAGATGCTTAATGGCAGAGAGGAGAGGGCTACAGGAATGGTCCTTATGTGCCACCTCACAACCATGATGCCAGGTCAAGTAAATCCAGGATCGAAGAGATTTTAGAAAAGTTGTTGAAGCAGACCAACCACCAACATGAGACTTTGAAAGGAATGAAAGAAGATATTTCAAATATTACCCAAAAAATTGAGTCTCAGTTGCAATTAAGCAACTGGAACAACAATTTGGAAAAGTTTCTTCACAGTTGATCCAACGCCAAAAAGGCACCTTACCAAGCAATATAGTTCAAGATCCTAAAAATGAAGGGTATTGCATGGCGGTCATGACCCGGAGAGGCAAGAGCACCGTAGATCCCCCTATGCAGGTATTTGTGTATGAAGTTGATGAGAAGGGTCTTGGTGGTGAAGTCATGGTTGAGGGAGAAGATTTGAAGGTTGTTGGGGTGAAACAAGAAGCAGCAAGGGAGCATGAGAAGTTGAATTCAATTCCCAAACTCCCTTCTCCTTTCCCTCAAAGCTTAAGAAAAAAGGAAAGGAGGGTAAAATCAAACACTTCCTCTCGATGTTGAAGCAACTCTCCATGCATATTCCCCTTCTAGAGGCCTTGGAGAAAATACCCATGTATGCCAAGTATATGAAGGATTTGGTGACCAGGAAATACACTTTAAGCCAAGAGTTCTCACCAGAACAACAATATAGTGTGATTATGACCAAATTCCTTATTCAAAAGCTAGAGGACCCCGGTGCATTCACCATTCCTTACACCATTGGTGATATTGAGTTCGCAAGAGCATTGAGTGGCTTAGGAGCGAGCATCAATCTAATGCCTTTTGCTGTATTCAATAAGCTTGGTCTTGGCACTCCCACACCGACAGGAATGAGGTTTCTTATGGTAGATCGAATTATTAAAAAGTCGGAGGGAATCCTTTTGGATGTGCTCGTTAAAAATGATAAATTCATCTTTCTCGTGGATTTTGTGTTCCTTGACGGTGAAGTTGATCTTGAGGTGCCCATCATCTTGGGGAGACTATTTCTGGCCACTGGGAGAGCCCTAGTGGATATAGATTGGGGAAAACTTCGATTTAGGGTCAATGATGTAGAGGTCATATTCGATATTCATCAATCCATGAAGCATCTGAACAAGTTCAAGAGTGAGGTGTGGGACCTTAATGATAGTTGATGAAGGAAGATGACAAAGTTGAACCATGAGGTTAATCAAGGCGCTTCTTAGGAGGAAACTGAAGTATTGTTAATAATTATTGGTATGTTTTAAGTGTTTTTGGTTAATTGAGATTCTTAGGTAGAAGGTGTGAGTGTGTTTTTAGTTGAAAGACATTGATACAGTTGTAACATTTTAAAACTTATTGTGATTGAGACTTGGTTTGTAGGGTGAAATTAAAGAGTTGAACAAAATGAAAAAATGGCACTCGGAGCAACTTCTACAAGCAGGACTACAAGTCTTAGTCATCACTATGACTTGTAGTCATGCCTCATAGAGGGAGTTGGTGAACATTAGAAGTTGGTACATACGTTATGAGCCAATCTTACGACTCATAGGATCCCCTACGAGTCCTAAGTGGGGTTCGTAGTACCCAGGTATGATTCCTAAAGTTTTGCAAGCATTGGGTTTGTTACGAAACCAGGACCTACGAGTCATAGGACATCCTATGACTTGTTGTCGGGGTCTCATAGCCTCAACCTGCAAATTTTTAATGTCTGACCCAGTTTCATTTAATAGGGGTGAAAATAAAATTTGACCCCAAATTCATCATTTCCCAATCCCTAAAGTGACTGTAAAGCCCTAGTTATTGTCCCATTCACTTTTTTGATCAAAACCCCGACCGCCCATGTTAATTTTTGGCCAAGATTTTGGCAAAGACACTATTTCCTAGGGTTTCGGCTTGTTTTTTCATTTAGAATACATTGGTTCAATTCTTCTACTATTTGGTAAGTTTCTTGGTTAATCTTAATGCACTATGGTAGTGAGTTATTCTATAGATGAATGTGTATGTGTTTTACCATGAATTCTCAAGCACATTTGATGATATTTTGATAGATGCTTAACAACCTAGGGTTGGTGTTCTTTAAAGGAATTTGTGATGAATTGAACCTTGTTTGAAATTCTTGAGTGGGTGGTTGTGATTGTGTAAATGCCTAATCCGTTGACTTTAGTGCCTAATTGTTGCCCTAAGCACTAAGCAAATTATTGTCGGAATTAGAATTTAGGAAGTGTTGGTGTGTTTCACACGTCTTATCCTGTTGGATTAGCTTTAAATTATCTAAATGGTATTTGTATCTCCATAGGATTTCTTGTAAAATATCTAGTGTGAGCTTGGAAAGTATTTCATTTTCGGGCTGCTTGATAAATTGAAAAAATGATTTTGATTCTTAGGGACGATGGTTGTTTTAACTTTCTGTTATCATTATGGGATTGACTATGTGCCAAATATTTTGTATTACTCTTTTGTGCAAAGCATTTTTGAATGGTGTGTTTTTGCTTGTGTTTGTTGTGGGAAATGATAGGCACTACTAGTGCCTTCTGTTTTCAGCTATGAGGCACACCTATGACTCGTAGGCTACTCTACGAGTCATAATAATCTCTCATATCAAGCATCAATCACCTATGGTTTCTTCATATTTCCTATACGAGACTCACATATGACTAGTAATGCTTGTTACGACTCATAGGGAGTGTCTCGTAATCCTGACTCACTTCTTAAAAATGTCTCTGAAATTTTATATGAGGCTAGACTATGACTCATAGGCTGCCCTACAAGTGATAACTGCCTCTCGTATCTAAGGTCAAATTACATTTTTGTAAGTCATTTTATTACTACCAGGCCTGTATATGACTCATTAGGTATCCCATGAGTCGTAACTACACTCATACCTGCAGACCTGCAAGTGTTTCAGTGATCTTTCTTCTATTTTATTTTGTTTCTATGCTTTAGTGTTCGTGTATCTTGTTTTTTGATATATGATTTATTAGATAAAACATCTTGAAACTTATATGTGGCTATGTGGTTGGTTTGCAGATAAAATGCCTCTAAAAGACAAATGTGCACTTCAAATTTTCCAACGGAGATTGATTGATGAAGAGACTGAGCATTCAGAGGGCTCTGCGGAAGTCCCCAGAGTCAGGATAGACCCTGAAGCTAATAGACACCAGACTCGGGCACTTGCAACACAGACTCCTATGTAAGTTAGCAGTTCCTCCTAGTCTAAAGAGGAGGAACAATAGGGTGATAGGGATGGGTCGGATAACAACCTTCCACAGATGACCTCCTCACACTCTGAGTCAGAATCAGAGTTTGAGAGCACTTCCCAGCAGGAAGAAGTCCAGTCTCAACCCCCGCCTAACCACAGATGGTGTGTCCTAGGGATAAAGGAGATATATGATTAGGGTTTAGAATCCAAGGGACAGGGCAAATGGGTACGACAATTTCATGAAGAATCGAGACTGGATGACTCGGGGTTTGGTAAAGTACCTAGATTGGATGCAAAACTAGACAGATATAGGCTAGATGGACAACACAGTAGTTGGGCAAGTACATCCCCTTTGTAGTCCGTGAGTCTATGCAGCGTATCTTGCTATACTCTGCCAAGGGCTACTAAAGAACAAAATGCCAATAGAGCAGCCGAGGTTACAGGTGGTACCCGTCCGAGTTAGGAGAGTTCCCATTTCGGAGTAGACTATTCAACGGATCCAGTTTGGTCCCAATTATAGAGTGCCTCAATCTATTGCAGAATATGATGGGTGGATTCACAAGATGAGGGCGATGACTGGGAAGAACATCAAGGCCATGATAGAGTTCCTACTATGGATTGCAGGCCAGATTTGTGATGAGGGCCTTGAGTCGATGTGGGTTACAAACCACACTGATCCTATAATAAAGGCCCACCTCTCTTTCTAGGCCAAGTTATGGTGTTCCTTTATCCATTAGCATATCTAGCCTACTTTCACAGATAATGTGATCACATCTTAGCTGGTTGTGAGATAGACTGGGGCCCGGATCATCTCGGAGCAGATCTATGAGGCAGTCATCCTGAAGAACACCTTATTGCCATTTCCTGGTTTGATTAATGAGTTGTATACTGCAACAGGCATTTCTATTGACCCCCATCAGGACCAGCACATAGAGGCTATATGCACCATGGATCCAAGTCTAATAAAGGCTAGCAAAAACTCGATGGCTTTACCACGAGCAACTCCTCCTGTTTCAGAGTCATTCCCAGTAGAGCCTTCAACTAAGAGAACATACTCGAGGAGGTGGTGCAGGAGTTGCTATTGCTGGTAACTATTCAGATAGATCGGGAGCAACACACCCTACATGGAAAGGGTATTTCAAGGATTGATGAGGAGGAGTTGGTGCCCCAGGACCCCACAGACCATCCACAGACCGGTGCTTGATGCACTATAATGTTTGACCTCTTTTGACCCTAGTCCTTCATTTGTCATTATGGATATTTTGTCCTTTTGTTTAGATAATATTATTTTTATGTTGGTTTTTAAATGTTTTATTTTGGATAATGTTTTTTTTTGGATATTGGTTTTAAATGTTGGATTTTAATGTGTATATATCTAAGTCTATGTTTTTGTTATATTTGTGTTAGTATGTATTTTTGCTTTGAGGACAAAATATCCTATTTTGGTGGGGTGAGAGAAGTTATGGATTAAGTTGAAGTCTTAGTAGCCTCAAATCTATAAGTTCCCCTCTTTTTTGATCCCAAGGTTTTCTTACCGTGATTATTTTTTCTTCTGGATGTATACTTTTCTGTTGAACCAGCATGTTTAGGTAGTGTAGTTAATGTATAAGTTCATAGTAGTGTTATCTGTTGGCATATACATAATCTTTAGATGTGTTTTGAAGTTTTGATGATGAAAAATTGGGCACCCTAAAAATTTTAGAGATTGTAGTTGTTGATGCATTCATACATTTTTGAATATCTGATAATGTTTGTTATGATATTATGAAGGTAAGCTGAGGCTGAAAGCATGACATGTGAGTCTATACTTTATTGTGGATGCAATGCATGTTTGTTGTGAGCTTATTTTGCTGCATCAATGCATCTTGTATGGACTCAGAACTTGCCTTAGTACTCTAAGATTGGTTTGGTAATGTGGCTGATATGGAAAAGATCTTAGGCCTTCATTCTTTGAGTGAACCAACTTTTAGCATGAATGACCCACCAAATGACTGAGAGAATCCCTTGTTCCAAATTTTTGAGCTTATCATTTACTCATTCTTTCTTGACACCTTGCTCGCTTAACCTTGTTTGATGGAATACCTAGATATTGACCCTGGTCTATCCTTGGACATGTGAACCTTAATTGAAGCATAAAGCCTAAGTTGATGGTGGCCACAAGTTGTGGCCCTAGTGTGGGAATAAATATTGTGTACTTTACCTTAGGCTAAAAACCAAAGTTGAGGATGACCTTTATTGTGGTAAAGTAAGGACAATGAGGTTGTTAGTTGGGAAATAAATAAAGAAATGAAACAAATCATGAGCCGAGAGAAGAAAAAAAAAGAAAAGGGCCTTGAATTGAGAAAAAGTAGCGAGAATTGAGTTTAGAAATAAGCTACAACTGAAAATAGAAAGAAAACACTTGAGAAAAGTTTAAAACAGGAGAAAAAGGGAGGATTTATTGAGAAAGGTTGCGTTATGAAAGCAAAAAGTGTTGGTAAACATAGTTCAAGGATAGCTTTTAGTCACTACTTGCCTAAAATGCCATACCAAAGCCCCGTGAACCTATATTACAAGCCCATAAGTCCTGAAGTGATCCAAATCCACTTTATCACAAATCCAGAAGATGAGAATAGAGGTAAGCCTATGGTGTTAGTCAGTATGCATGAATTTCAATTATGAGAGTGAGAATGCTTCTATAGTCCCTGAATTCTAAATGCTTTTTGAGTGAGTATAAGGGACTTCTTTCTATGGAGGCCATTTGCACTACTTGAGTAGTATATGACTATACCAGTGATTGTGGACGGTTGATGCTCCTTAGCTTGTCATAGTTGGATTGCCAGGTATCTCATTATGTTCTGATTTTGCCTAATAACCTCGTAATCCTATTTTGCAAATGGTAGTTGGGTACTTGAATATAATGAGTTGCTGTATATGCCATTAGTGTAGCTGCTATATATTTCTTATTGTCTGCTTATATTGAGTCATCGCTTGAGGACAAAAAACAATTCTAAGTTGAGGGTGTTGATGTGTTGTCAAAATACAACACATTTGATGCCAAAAACAAAGGATTTTATGAGTTTTTAATGCGACTTTTTATGGTTTTTATGTTTTTTTGTGTTGTTCTTACAGAAAAGATAGGTTGGCATGATTTTGAAGGAAAGTTATAGATTTCGCGAAATCATAGGACACACGATCTCACCTACGAGTCGTAGCTTAAGCTACAAGTCGTAGGGTGTATTGTAGCAAGAAACAGACACCAAAATTTAGAAATCTACTAAGTGGAGGTCACCCCTACGAGGCCATCCTATGAGTTATAAGTCTCACTACGACTCGCATAGGTGGACTCGTAGCAAGAATCAGAGAGCCAAAATGTTGGACCAAACACTGAAGGCCAAGACTACGAGAGGAATATATGAGTAGTAGCTCAAGCAACGACTCATACCTGTGGGTCATATCAGTTTAGTACAAGATGCCAAGTACCTGATACAAGACCCCGACTATGACTCATAGATCACCCTACAAGTTGTACCTACAAGGCGTACTAGTTGCTAGTTGTCTTTTCTGCGTTATTTTTAGGGTTTATTTGTAAACACTATAAATATATTTAGTTCAGTTTTTAGAAGGAGATTCCAGATTTTTAGAGGATAGACCTTGCCTTTGAATATTCTCTCAAGAATATTTTTGGGTTTTAGATTAGTTTATTATTTTCTCTTGGAAAACTCATTTTGGGGATTAAATCTTGCTTTGAACTCATTGTTGATCAATCAACCTTTTGGGTTTGTAACTTATGGTGCCTATACTCCTCAGTGTTTTTGGTAAAAACTTCATTTATGTCTTGTATTTACATTTTTTCTTGTTTTGTCTTATCCTTGAGTAGTTAAGCACCCACAACTTGGGGTTGTAGGAATCATGGGTAGTTGATTTGAAATAACCTAGGCTTATTGCATTTCTACAATTGAGGTTTGCATATATTGTGTATTTCCCTTCTTTATGATTGTCGTTTGGTTGTGCCGAACACTAAACTCCACCTACTATCACTAGCCCGACCAAGGTAGTGACGAATAGGAAAAGGAAAGTAGATGACAGGATTTGATTGATATGTTCTCGTCTAATCAACAAAACCTGACCAAGGGTAGGTTGACTGGGACAATGGCGTGCCAAGCACCATGGTGAAATTCGACCTTCACCTTCACAAGAGGGATGGAAGAATGTAAATTACCTTTCTGCATGTGAATTTCCAATCGTAGTTATGTCACATAGGGTAATTGAGTCAATGAACCATGGTGAACACAGTTCCCAAGTTGTCCCTAAAATTGAGTGTTTCCTCACATCATAGTTTAGTGTTTATTTTACTTTGTTTTTGAATCACAAACCTCTCCCCCTCTCTATTTAGAGATTTTTGTTATTTATAGTTGAAATGATTAGTAGTGGATTCATATAGTCAAGCCCCGTATTCCCTGTGGATTCAACTGTAACCTTCGGTTAGGTTAATTACTGATAGCGATCCCTTCCTTATTGGAGCGTGAACATCATCAGATAATATATATGAGGTTAGGAATGTCGAAGATAATGACAATATTCTCCAAGCCATGAGCAACTATACTTACAAGGTCAGGAATATCAGTGACAATGCCAGTATTATTCATGATATGAGCGACAATATATATAATCAAGTTAGGAATATCAGAGAAAATGGAAATATTGTCTAAGCTCCAAGTGACTATACTTATGAGGTCAGAAATATCAGTGAAAATGACAATATTATTCATCAAGGCAATCCAATTCCTGAAATCATCATGTATCCTTGGGAAGAGAACATGGAGCATCAACAAAATTTTGAAGGTATTATCAATAATAATTTGATGTTTTATGATGATCATAAATTCACCCAAGAGATTACTCCTCCAAATATGTTGCTATCATCAAGTAATTATGTTGATCATCTTCCAAATTATGTCGATAATGGTAGCAATAATGTTCATGACTTTTAAGGGTTTTTATGAGCTTGATGTAGTGGTAAAATAATATGTAGAGATTTTTAAAAAAAATAAAAAAAGACTAGCACATATTATTAATTTATTTTTAATTTTTCCATGTGAAATTTTGAAAATTTTTAAGAAGTGAAAACATTACTCATGTTTCAATATATGTAGTTTACTTTTTGAAGTGTGTGATTATCTTATCTAAAAATAATTTAAATTACTTTTATTTTTTTCTTTCATCGTTTCTTATGTGTAAAGAAGGCTATATTATGTTCTATTAAGTTGTGACTATATTTCTATGAGTTTACTTTTTGGTGCACTCTCTGATCATACAAATTATTTGAAATCTCAAAATTAAATATATCACTTAATATATAAAAGATAAATATGACCTGATAATGTAAAAATTATTTGCATTGACAGTATATATTACTGTTGAACTTACACCCCCACCCCCTCCCAATATATATTTGAAAATTGATGGATTTATAGTTTTTTGTTGATGGGCCAAAAGATTCTTATACTTCTGAAAGACAAATTCTTTATTAGCCCAAATTCTAGATTTAGACTCATATTTATATTATGCTTAAATGGGCCTTTAGCTGAAAGATATGTCTTTAGATGTAGTGTACTTTCAAGTATGATGTATTATCCATCATCGTCTTAATTTATATGATATTTTTCGCTTCTCGGAAATGAATCATATTAATATTCGAAGCTAACATATTGAATTAGATCAACTCAAAATTTGAAATTCAAATCTATAAATATATATATGAAAATTTGTTGGTGTAAGCTCATAAAATTTGAATCTGAAAAAGCAAAAAGGGTTATGTTTTTTGAAATAGATGGAGTGGTAGTTATCTCTTTATGCTTTTTATTTTCTTTTTTTGTACAATTAATGAAACATTTTACTAGTAAATTTGTAGACAGAAAGAAATAATTTTTTTTCAGGATATTCTTCTCTATTTGGAAATTAAATTTACACAGTAAAGTTTATCCTTTATTTAAAAATATCTCCTTTTCTTTTAGTATTATTTTATATACATTATCTGATCGGTAATTTTTCAAAAATATTTTCTCTAGCTTTACGTCTATGATGTAGGAATTAAGTCTACATATACTCTATCTTCCCCCCATTGCCACCCCCACCCCATATATTATCTTGTGAAACTAGTGGCGAAGCTAGAATTTTGCCAATGGAAGGACAATCACTGACAATATTGTAAATATGTTCATTCTTAAGGGTAATAGTAATAATGGTCTTTTACCCTTTCTTTTCATTTCATATATTTTATTTTTTCTTTCTACGTAAAGTTCTTTTCTACTCTCACTATGTAAGAAGACTTGTCTATAACAAGCATGATTGATTTATCAACCCACTCCATTTTACTCCCATACCAAAAGATCAGACTATGAAAAGATTTTCAATAATTTCTTACCAGTTAAAGTATAATTTTGTTCATATCTTCTTATTGACATTCCTTAGTTGGTGATGTATTTGTTGATATCTTCTTCTCGACATTCCTTACGTACTGTAGTGATATTTCTTTCTCTACAAAGAGAAGAAATAGGTTGAAACTTTGGGTTACTAAAATTGAAATTTTAGGTTAAGAAAAGTTCTTTCTTGATTTGATATGATTTTTATTTTATTACTTAGCTTCCCTCTTCTGTCACTCCCCAAGCCTAGGGCCTAGAAGTGACACGGCGAATGGAAAAACCGAGAAATTCCTAAACAAGCCTCTTAAGTACATATGACACATCCAAGGTTTGCGGAAGCATAAATAAGCGTTAATTTAATAAAAATGAAAAATGAGACTAAGGGTTGTTTTCATAAAACACAACATGAGAGTCAATCTCAATGATACCGAATCATATTGACATCCAACGACACCTGTACATGCAGAATGGGTCAGGGCCCAAGACTTTCCGTGGGCTCACCCTCAAAAGGCAGTATCCAATAATAACAAAGTCTAGACATAGCATGATGGTAAGTGGAATTTGGTCCAAGAATATGGAGGACTCACCAAGCAAATCTTTGGTTAGACATCTAACTGTGTGGAAGCAGTGGAGGGTAGTACGGTGCTTTGATTCCTGCATAGTTAGATCATGCAGACAAAGAGTGTGCGTTAGTACTTAGGATGTACTAAGTATGCGGGGTGCAAATGCAACAAGGATATAAGCCATATATAATAATATGCATAGTGATTGTCAACAAATGTGGGCTCAATATGTCATTTATGCTCCATGCCATTGTCAAATCACATGGGGATAAGTAATCAAATTATATGGTATATCGTACATATATGGGAAAGCACTACAACAAACATATAAGACTAAGCGAGCTATTACTTGGAATCTCAATAAAATCCCCTTATCGATAAAGAGGTGATCTACTTGCCAAAGGTAAACCATACTTCACTTTATGGGAACAACACACATTTCATCTGAAGTAACCTTCCTTACGGGAATAACACCCATTTCAGATAGGATTTCTATATGTATCATGTCATGTCATATCATAGCATTTCCTCTCTTTACGAGAAAAACACCTACTTCGAAAGCATCCTTCCGTATGGGAGCAACACCTATTTCAGAAAGAAACCTATGTAAGGCACATAATTCAAGGAAAGAGAGCATTCCCTCAATCCATCGGTGCTAAATCACAATCCTAATGAATACTCAAAATATTATTATTTCTATAATATTTACACATTTCAATATACGCAAAGTTAATAGAGTAGCTAATCAAACCAAAGTTTCATCATATCAAAATAGGGCATCATAACTTCTCATAGCTTTCACAATATTCTCATCATTCATAGCATATAAAGGAGCCCTTTCACAAATCAAGCCATGCCCAAATCATATATCTTGCCATAGAGCATTTATTAACATAAAAGCTTAGATCATAACGTAGCAAAACATGGTGGGTATACATTTGTGCTCGAAAACATGCAAGAACATCATATTTAGATATAAGGAGAGTAGTGAAAACCCTTTTTCAAATCATGCATAGTAACCCCCCAAATCATATCAAAACATAGTTGAGGTACCTTTAAACCCTCATCATAACATCAAATATATTTCAAATCTTACCATTTCATAATATTATGTAGAGTAAAATAACATAGTATTCATCATAGTTTCCTTTACAATCATGTTATACAAATAACCCATGAAACCTTCATGAAAACCCATAACTTAGAGAGAGGGAGCTTGGGAAGAAAAATGGTTAAGTTTGTGGGGGGAAGGTCCCCACAATCAAAACCCAAATACCGTGGTGTTATGATGGACAAACCCTGATTTGGAGAAGATGGAACCAAAACCCTAGCTTGTTCTTCCTTTGAAAGCTTAAGAACTTGGGAGCATTTATACTTGAGAATTTTGTGGGACAATGAGAGGAAACGAGATGCATTTAGGGTTATAATCTGATAAAAAAGCCTCCCAAGGGTCAAAAACGACGTACTATAAGCATTAAAGACTGAAAAAAGACAAAACTACTCTTTATAAAAACTGGCCGGCTGACCTATGAGACCCCATCTACGACTCGGAGTCTACTCTACGAGTAAAGAATGACCTCTCATGGACAGAGGGCTTGAAATTCAGGGTCTCCAGAGAATGGCACGAAACCTTGACTTACGACTTGTAAACAAATTTATGAGTCATAAACACCCCTCATAGACGAAACGTCCCCGAACACCCTGTCACTTGAACCTACTTCTAAACCCTCTTCTACAACTCGTAGAAGGCTTTACGAATCGTATTACAAGTCGTAGACTAGAAGCGTAATTAATTAAATAAGCAATGAGACTTTCAAGCTGCATAATGAATTTCGGTAATTCATCTTCTTTGAGTGAGTGATGCCCGCATAAGCAATTAATCAAACTATGTAACTTAACGACTTGAAAGTCTTTGGAGCTCCAAGCCACTTGACTGAACCAAGTCCTTTTAAGTCCAATTCCGCATTAACATCCTTCACGCACAACAAAAGTAATGAATTCGACTTTGGAATGCAAGTAATTCAACTATTACACTTCTGACTGCATTAAGATTGAGAACTCTTACTTCTCGTCTCACCCTGCAAAAATACCCTAGATTTCACCAAGTCTGCCAAGTCCTACGAGACCCCTTTATGAGCCATATTACAGCCTACAAGTCGTAACCCCTTTCATAAACATCAACCTAACCAGAACTCACTCATTTTTCTGAACTTTTCATGCTTATATCAGGTGGGGTCTTACATCTTCCTTCATCATTTTTTCTTGATTCAATCACAACTTTTCTGATTTATTACTTACTCACATTACTAAAATATATCTCTGTTTGAAAATACTCATTAGTAGCCTAACTTCTACTTCATTGAAATTAAAATATTATTAAAAAGGGAATTGCCTTGAATTTTTATGCAACTCGTGTTTTTGATGAAATTGCCAATGAAAGTTTATTAGCTTTGTTTTGATTCTTATAGTAGTACTTTAATCTGTAACTTCCAGAAAATAAGAGCCACACTCCTAATGTTGCATTCGCTAGAACTTGCACAAATATTTCCTATAGTATGGTCTACTATTTATTTTCAAATACAGAGGTTTGTTTTCGTTTGCACATATGTGGACTATAGTAATATTCAAATTATTTATAAGGATGTCATTGCCTTTATAATTAAAAGTTCCACTCCACTTAATGTTCTATGTGAGGGATAATGTCATCTTTCTTTCTTGCAGAGTCATTACGATAGTTCTTCAATTCTGCAAGGAGAACTTTGTCACGACCTAAGCCTAGGGCCTAGACACGGCGAATGGGGAACCAGCAGAAACCCTTAAAAAGTCTCTTAGCGTATCATATACATATCCTTGGTTGTGGAAAGCAAAATAAGATAACTGAAAAGTGATAATAGAGCATATGGGAAGAGGGTCTAAAGGAGTCTTCCATAATAGCATAAGCATAATACGAGTCAAGGTCAATAATACAAAACATCTCAATATCCAACAACACATCTACTAGTATATGGGATTGGGCCAAGACATCTCCTAGGATTACCCTTATAAAAAAGTGTCCAAAATATACATAATAATGTCTTAACATATACACGAAAAAAGATAGATATTATCCCCGGATATGAGGACTCACAAAAAGCAAACTTCCACGATCCAACTAGCCATGTGGAGGAGAAGGATCAATAGGAGCTCCGGTTCCTACATGTGACATCATGTAGGCATATAGTATGCGTTAGTACTTGAAATGTACTAAGTTTGCAGGGTGCAACAAACAAGAATCATAAGCCATAATAAAGAGGATGCTTAAACATAATAAATGGACATAAGCTCAATATGGCACGTATCATCAATGCTTAGAATAAAACATGCTTGAGAATAATCGTACTTGTATGACTTGTTCAATACAATAAGTGATATGAATAGCTCAACCAAATACCTTGTACTAGAGGGTGACAAATATAGTATGGGTCATGACCCTTTCTAATAGTTAATGGATGGTACATGGTATTAAATCGTACATGAGGGTTAGATATATAACATGGTTCATGACCCCTTCATGTAGACATTTGCCTTGTACTAGAGGGTGAGACATGCAATATTATTCATGACCCTTTCTAGTAGGCTTCACAATTCACATAACATATCATAGAGTAAGAGCTCAACAATTTACTTGTAGATCATGGAATATTTTCATGAGTTTAATACATGCTTGGGAGCTCATAACGCATAATAAGAACACTTTTCATAACCAATTTCTTATCAAAATCATACCATAATACATAATTAGGCTTAACCCACTTCATAATTTCCAAAATAATTCAATGTCATGAATGTAAATACCATGAAGGATGTGAGGAAAGCTTGGGTAATTAAGATTCAATAAGTTCATAATATAATATGAAATTCAAGGTGAAATCATAATAAATACTCATGTAAGATCATAATATAATCACCTATGTATAAGCCAGTCTTAAAAAGGGACATGCATATTCATAAATTCATAAACCCAACATGATTCATCATAGTATAGTTTAAATCAACTTAAAATCAACATAAAAGTATAGCCCATACATTAATTGATTTCAAGAAATCACAAGATTCAAAACCCTAAATTAAAGTGAGCAAAATTCATGAAAAGTTCTAGAAAGGTTATAGGTCTCTTTGGTTGAAAGGAGCCAAAGATCAAACCCACATACCTTAGCAAATGGAGAAAACCCAAGAGAATTTGAAGAAAATTTGTGTTAGTCTTGAATTCCCTTGAATATCACAAGTTTTCTTGAGAGGAGTTTTAGAGTGAGTGTAGAATGAGAGAATGAATTGAATAATTTGAGTAGGGCTTAAGGTTATTAGGAAACCTTATGATAGCATAGGATGTCCCAAGAAGTCATTAGAATAAATTAAATTTATGAAAGTACCATTAATGAGCTGGATGAAAATATTTCTCGTGGCCACTACACTTGAGGGTACATGGCTTGTGTGGTACTACATGGTCCGTGTACCAGGCCTTATCCCTATACTTAGATAGATTTTTGGAAGTTATAACTTGACTTCAACACTTAGGTGAAGTTCACCTATAAGGAGGGCACCACGGGCCATGTGGAATCCCATGATCCATGTGTTTGCCCATAACTCCACACTTGAAGAATTTTCGATGGAGGGGAGCACCACAGCTGGTCTCATGGCCAGTGAGACTTACCATGGTCAGTACAAAGTGTCATGGCACCAACCTTGAAAATTTTCCCGACTTAGAAGGCTATATGGTCAATCCCACAGGCAGTGGCAAGCCATATGGCCAATACCACTGTTCATACCACAATACTTAGGCTAAAAATGATCATTTACAGTTCAAGTCCACCCATACGGCCCCTAAGAATCCACATGGCCTGTATGGGTGCCCGTGTGGCAATACTGCATGGGAGGGTCTTATGAAAATGACCATAACTTCTTCATCCGAACACTAAATGAGGTGAAATAGAATGCCTTGGAAAGCTAACTTAAAGAGCTTCAATTTGGTATGTAGTAGGACACCCAGTGCATTTTGTACTAAGAGATATGATTATTTAAAATTGACCCTTCTAACGAATCATATGAAAACTTTGCCAAAGGAATACATTTGAGCTTGGCTTAATGTAAGAGACTCATGATGACCCTAAAGTATATAAATAAGCTTTGATTGAAGGATTGCAAATGAACTTAGTTTGAGTTTGAATGTTCTATTCCAATCTCACAACTTGCGAGGTATTACTCTCTCCCCCTTAGGATCATTCATCCTCGAATGAGAAACAAACTAGCTTGAAGGACTTGACTTGATCATGAAACATACAAACTGGTGAGTCGTAGAAATATGACTCTTATAATGCTTCAGACAAAGTATTTTTGTGCATTCTCGAGCAAGTTTTTATTTTGATGTTTGTTTTTGTGATTTTTCTAGAAAAGTGACTAAGGCATGGAGAAATGGGTGAACCATAGAAAAAGCAATGATAAAGAGATTACAGACGAGTGTAAGGATATCTCCACAACCCATGTAGCATCACACGGATCGTGGGAGGTGGCGTGGATGAGGCATTGGCAAGAGGAGCGAAAATGGAACCAAGTGTAGGCACACGGTGACCTACATGACTCATGTATTTCCACACAGACTATGAGGCCCATCGTGGACTCACACTTGGTGGATAATGGCAGTGACGAATGAGCTAAGGGGAAGCATAAGAGATATTCAACCAAAGGTATATACCATAACATGTGTCATGGATCGTGGGGAGTGTGACGGGTCGTGGCATAGCTCTTCAAAGTGACATATGGGGTAATTACCATCAAATATTAAGAAAAATGAACTAAGTGGCGTTAGACGGGGCCTATCATGGGCCGTGTCACCAACCACAGTCCGTGACTTGGCTCATGGTGTCGAATGAAGTAGGAAAATGTTGAAGGCAAGGCTGATGGTCCATGGAAAGGACTGTGTACAACTATATGGACTGTTTGCCTGCACATTAAGGAGTGACACAGTAGAGCAAGTTTTGAAGGCCAAATATAGCTGCAGGATCGTTTCATGGTCCATCTACCTTCACATAGGCCGTGTTGTGGCCCGTGTCCATGCCAATGTGACATTTATTATTTAAAATTAGGTTAGGTTTTCTTTGTATATAAATAGTATTTTTATTTTATTTTTACTGAGTCTTGGACGACTGTACTTAGAAAACACAAGAGAACACTATTTTCCTTGTAATTTTGATTAATCTTTGGGATTTTCCTTATCTTGTTCAAGATTGTGACTTGTGGATTCATTGATTCTTCAATAGTAGGATCTTTATTATGAGTTCTCTGTGTCATTGTGGGTTATCTCTCTCGATTATGCTAGGCTAAACTGACAACTAGAGTTGTGGGAACCATGAAAAGTCAATAAGATAAATGAATATGGCATAAATCTTAAGATTGATTGGCGTATATATCATATTAATCTTCATTATAATTTCTCCCTTGATGAGTAGACGCATTAGGGTAAGCCTGTATTGATTAAATGCCCGAAAGGAATGTCTTTATTAGGAATAGAGTTCTTCAATGGAAATACGAGGTTTTAACCTAGTATAAGTACTTGAGACCGAAAGGTGAGAGTATTCTGGGATTGACAATAAGAGTTAGTAAGTCTACATTCTGAGACCGAGAGATGAATTAGGTGTTACATAACTTGGTAGATCTTGTACAAGTAATCCTGAATGAGTTTACTACTAGATTCGGCTATCGCTTTAGATGTCATGGGGAACACAATCCTAGCTTTGCATTAATTAGTGAAAATCCAATTGTCTTTGTACTTTTTTGTTACTTTACTTTAGTATGTTAGTTTATGAATACCAAAATCCCCCACATTTACTTTATGCATTTTTGTTTCGAGAATAGATTTTACATTTGAAAACAGTGTTAGTAGATTTATTCTCACATATTCCCTATAAGATCGACCTTAACTCTGGTTGAGTTCTATATTTGATCACTATTCCTATTGGAGTGTAGACTTGGGCTTATCAAATTTTGGCGCCATTGCCAGGAAATACGACGAAGTAATCGTCTATTAGTTGCAATTTTTTAGTTTAGAATACTAGTCCCTAATTTTACTTTTGTTTATTGTTATTGCTTCTTGGTAGGGAGCCACTGTTGCATACCAAACACTCGAAGAAAGGGTGAAGTACTTGTTCCCTATGACCCCGAGCTTAGTAAGTCAATCTGCAAAATGAATTCCTACGAATGTGAGGTAGAAAGGCTAAGAGCATTAGTGATGAATCCTATAGAGGGTGGAAATAATGGTCTATGTGACAATGATCAAGATGGTAATGATATGCCACTGGCAGTACCACTTAGACTTGTGCCACTGCCTAGTGTACGAGCCGAAGGACCTCAACAACCCCAAGCAAGGAATGATGATGTTGATGGAGCAGGGACCACTTGGGAAATTGTACTTCGCCCACTTCCCGCAGGTGTTAAGTTCATTATCACTAGTACTATGCTGCAGATGCTATAGTTGAAAGGGTTGTTAAGTGGGGCAGTAACCAAGGATGCAAATCAGCATGTCCTAAATATTTTGGCAATGTATCAATCGTCCGATATTCCAGGGGTCATTCAGCAAGCAATTATGTTGCGATTATTCCCTTTGTCTCTTTCTAGTGCAACGACTAAGTGGCTTTATGAGCTTCCACATGATTCCATCCGCATTTGGGGAGAGTTAAAAGAGGCATTCTTAGATAGGTTCTTCCCCGCATCAGGACAACTGAAAATCACAGATTATATTGGGTCTCACAAGCAACTATCGAATAAAGCACTACGTGAGACTTGGGAGAGATTCGGGCAGAAGCTTAAGCAGTGCCCCAATCATCTCCTCGCAGATGAGCACTTGAAGGCAGTCTTCTACAGGTCCTGCAACTTTATGACGGAGCCTATCATTGATGGTGCATGTGGGGGAGCATACATGTCGAGGACTTTCCCAAACATAATGGTGATCTTTGATTAGATAGCCAAAAATAACAGGGCATGGTACACTAGAGATGGAGACTGTTCGGGGTTCGTCTTTGAGATGTCTACGGAGCAGTGATAGAAGGAAGAGGAATAGGATCAAGACATGGCCCATATGAAGACCCAACTGGACTTGATGGCAAAGCGGTTCTTAGACAGAGGTGTAGAGAAGGTAAAAGTTGTAGACACAATGCCTAGGTATGATAATCAATGCCTTAATTATGATGAATACGCGAACGTCTTAGGAAGCCAGGGGGTTACCATCCATTCAACGCCAGTAATCAAGGTAGGAACTATGGTCCTAATTGGAACTATCAAGGAAATTAACAGAACAGAGACGGTTATGGGAACCGTGGGAGTCAGAATGATGGTGGTGGAAACTCCAAATTAGAAGAGATTATGGCGAAGGTTCTTGACAAAGTTGAGTCCACTGAGGCAGGGATGCGAGATATAAAAGGAGAGATGTCCAATGTTTGACAGCTGGTTGATTCACATTCTATCTCGATCAAGTAACTAGAGAAGTAGATGGGGCAATTGTCAACTGTATTCAATCAAAAAAAGCTAGCAGATGGGGCAATTATCAGCAATATTCAATCAAAGAAAAGCTGGGTCACTTTCTAGTGACACTATTCAAAACCTAAAAAATGATGGTCATTGCATGGCAATAACCATAAGAAGCGGTAAGGTACTTTTTGACCTTGTGGTAACCAGTAATGCAGGTTTAGATGAAACCGAAGGCAAGATACCTGATCCTGTAGAGATGCGTGTTGATGACATAAGTGAAGAGACGGAGGTGACACCAGTAAAGCTTGAGGTTGCTAAAGAGGCTCAAGAATCAAAGAGACCACTGTCTCAACCTCTGCCAGCCATTCCAAAGCTGCCACCACCATTCCCACAAAGGTTGCAGGAGAAGGTTGAGGATGGCAAGTTTAAGAAGTTCTTGTCTATGTTGAAAGAGATATTACTGAACATCCCTCAAGTGGAGGCACTTGAGACAATTTCGGGCTACGCTAAGTTCAGGAAATACTTGGTTACTAAGAAGAGGACAACCATGATCAAGTCAGCTAACAACCTCCACAACTGTAGAGCCATTACTATAAGGTCTCTTGTTGAAAATAAAGAACATTTGGGAGCCTTCCCTATCCCATGTACCATTGAAGCATTTGACTTTGTAAAAGCTCTCTATGATCTAGGTGCCAGCATTAACTTGATGCCATTAGCAGTTTATAAGCAGCTAGTCTTAGGAGTCCCCATGCCCACTACAATGCGGCTAGTCATGGCAGACAGATTGGTGAAGTGGCCCATGGGGATGATATGTGATGTGCTAGTCTGTGTGGGAAGGTTTATCTTTTCAGTGGACTTTTTCATTTTGGACTATCAAGTGGATTTTGAGATTCCCATCATTCTTGGGAGACCATTTTTGGCTATTGGCATAACATTGGTAGATGTAAAGTGAGGGGAATTGACTTTCTGATTGAACACTGAAGAGGTGAAATTCAAGGTGTATACTATAATGAAGAGACCAAAAGAGGTAGTTGTGATGTCTATCTTAGATGTGGAAGAGGACTTCTTCTCTGAGATCCTACTCAAGGAAACAATGAGTGTAGACACACTAGCGACAGTGTTGATGAACTTCTCCAAGGATGGTATTAATGGGTACACAGGCACCATGAATGCATTGCAAGGTAGGGGAACCAGACCATTTGTCCCCAAAAAGTTTGACTTAGACCTGCATAATAGATCAACACTGCTAGCTAAATCTTCTATCGAGGAGCCTCCAGCTGTGGAGCTCAAGGAGCTGCCCTAACACTTAAGGTTTGTATTTTTGGGAACTGATAACACTCTTCGTGTGATTGTTGCTGCAGATCTTTAGGAAAACCAGGTGAAAGCATTGTTGGGGGTCCTCCAAAAGTTCAAGCGAGCTATTAGTTAGACTATTGCAGATATTATAGGGATCCCTCTAAGGATATGCACGCACAAGATAAAATTGGAGGATAACTTTGTCCCCAATATGGAGCCACAATGCAGGCTAAACCCACCTATGCAAGAGGTGGTGAAAAAGGATACCATCAAGTGGTTGGATGCTGGGGTGATATACCCCATTTCTAATAGCAAGTGTGTCTGCCTAGTTCAGTGTGTCCCAAAGAAAAGGGGCATGATAGTGGTGGCTAATGATAAAAATGAGTTGTTCCTTTTAAGACCTTTGACTGGGTAGCGAGTGTGCATGGACTATCAGAAGCTAAATAAATGGAAGTTGAAGGACCATTTCCCCATGCCCTTCATGGACCAGATGTTTGACAGGTTGGCAGGTGTAGGGTGGTACTGCTTCTTGGATGGGTACTCGAGCTACAATTAGATATCCGTAGCCCTGGAGGATCAGGTGAAGACTACTTCACTTGCCCATATGGGACTTTTTCTTTCAGAAGGATGCCTTTTGGGTTATTCAGTGCCCCATGCATGGTCCAACGCTATATGATGTCGATCTTCTCTAACATGGTTGAAGACACCCTCGAGGTACTTATGGACAACTTCTCTATGGTGGGTGATTCTTTTGATGCCTAGCTGTTGAATCTTAGCAGGGCATTACAACATTGTGAGGTGGCTAACTTGGTGCTAAATTGGAAGGAGTGCCACTTCATGGTCAAGGAGGGGATAGTTCTTAGCCATAAGATTTCTGAGAAGGGCATAGAAGTGGATAAGGAAAAAATTGAGATAATTGAGAAATTATCACCTCCCATATCCGTGAAGGAGGTCCAAAGTTTCCTTGGGTATGTAGGTGTCTACCGCCGATTTATAAATGACTTTTCTAAGATTGCACATCCATTGTGCAAGTTATTGGAGAAGGATAGAAAGTTTCATTTTGATGATAGCTGCAGGCATGCCTTTGAGACCCTAAAGAAAAAGTTTATTTTTGCACCCGTGGTGGCTACACCTGACTAGACGACCCCGTTGTAGGTTATGTGTGATGTAAGCGGAGTTGTTGTTGGTGTTGTGCTTGGGTAAAAGCGTAGCATGATCTTTCACCCCTTTTACTAAGCCTGCAAGATCTTTAATGATGCTCGAAAAAATTATACAGCGACTGAGTAAGAATTGTTGGCCGTTATATATGAATTCGAAAAGTTCAGGACTTAACTATTGGTCACCAAATCGATAGTGCACACCGACTATGCAGCCTTGAGATACCTTATGGCAAAGAAAGATGCTGAGCCAAGGTTGATCAGATAGGTTCTCCTGTTGCAAGAGTTTGACTTTGAGGTCCTAGACAGAAAGGATCCAAGAATCAAGTAGCAGACCACTTGTCCTGATTGGAGGATGAGTCAAGAGTTAAGGATTGGTTGAACGTCGATGATTTCTTTCCTGATGAGCGGGTATTGATAGTGTCTGTTGACCTTGTTCTTTGGTTTGCTGATTTTACTAACTTTTTAGTGAGTGACACTATGCCAGAAGGCCTTAACCCTCACTAGAGAAAAAAGTTTGTTTATGATGTGTGCAGGTACATCTCGGTTGACTACTTATTTCGAACATGTGTTGATGGGGTTATGAGGTGGTCCGTTCCAGAAGAAGAGATTTAAGTATCATGGAGGCCTGCCACTCTTTAACAGTGGTGGGTCATCATGGTGCTGCCAGGACGATGAAGAAGATCCTACAATGTGGATACTACTAGCTCACTATCTACAAGGACACCGATGACTTGGTGTTTGGGTGTTACCAGTGCCAGCGATAGAGAAACATCTCAAAGTGGCAAAAGCTGCCCTTGACTCCAATTCTTGAGGTAGAAATGTTCTTTGTATGGGGCGTTGACTTCATCGACCCATTTTTGAGCCCTTATGGCATGAAGTACATACTTGTGGTTATAGACTATGTTTCCAAGTAGGTGGTGGCGGTTCCGCTACAGAATAATGAAAGTAAGACTATTGTCCAATTCTTGAGGTAGAACATGTTTTCTAGATTTGGGACACTCAGAAGAATCACCAGTAATGGCTACTCTCATATCTACAACAAGGTTTTCTGTGTTGTACTCGAAGTATGGAGTACAATAACACAAGGTTGCAACACCCTATAACTCACAAACTAGTGCATAGGTTGAGGTGTCAAACAGAGAGATCAAGTAAATATTGACCAATTCTATGAATTCTACCAGGACTGATTGGGCGAGGAAGCTAGATGATGCACTATGGGCTTACATGACGGCTTACAAAAAACCCATTGGTATGTCCCCATATCAGTTGGTGTTTGGTAAAGTGTGTAATCTACTTGAGGAGTTTGAGCACAAGGAACTTTAGGCTTTGAAGAAGATCAACATGAATTGGATGATGTTGGTGATCTGAGACTCAAGCAGCTCAATGCATTTGATGAGTTTTGCCTCTAAGTGTATGAGAGTGCAGCACTGTACAAAGAGAGAATAAAGATCCAGCATGACAAGCATATTGCCTAATGGAGTTTTAGTGTTGGTGACAAGGTACTACTGTTCAACTCGAGATTAAGATTATTCCAAGGTAAGCTCAAGTCCAGATGGTCTGGCCATATACAATTACCTAGATGTTCCCCCATGGTGTAATTGAGTTAGAAGTTGAGAATGGGGATCGGTTTAGAGTGAATGGGCAGAGAGTGAATCAATACTTAGGTGTAATAAAGGAGGCCTCAGTGATTGAGGTCTTCCTTCTTGACAAAGTCTGAGTAGTCAAGACAATGCATCGTGCCACAACGTTAAATCAAGTGCTTCATGGGAGGAAACCTATGCATTGTATAAAAAAACACTTTAATTTGTATGTCATGCACTTTCTTCTTTTTGATTTGTGTTTCCAGGTGAGTACAGATGCTACTTTGTAGTTTGTGACTGCACACATGGTGAGAGATGTGTCTTGATGCCAAAATGACCAAGTGTTGACACAAGGCATGTTTACACAACCCGTGACAGCCTTAACGGCTTATGTATGGTACCGTTACATGCACGCATGCCAGATAAGTTAAAATTGTGCCAAGTTCAGGAACACAGAAGACCAAATGGACCGTGACATATATCACGGGCCGTGCAGATGCCCGTGATGATGAGGTGGCCAATGCGTGCCTGATATATTTTTCAAATCATAAGTGTTGACTAATGGCAGCCTCACACGGAACGTCTCACGTCCAAAGGCTCATTAAGTGCACCATTAACTGCCTGTGTGTGACCAAGTGAGAAAATTATGCCAAGAGTGGTTAAACGAAAGACCAAATAGACCATGGCATATCTCATGGGCTGTGAGGTTGCCCGTGGAGGTGCCGTCAGCCAACATCAAGTCAGGTAAGTGCTAACATGTTAAACATTTGGTGGGACGGACAGTCCAAATGGACGATACCACGTGACACGGGTCATGAGTCCGTCCATGTGGAGGAGAGAGAAATGGTCAACTATGTTGACCAACATATTTAAATATCCTTATTTATTTCCAACAACTCACTTTCAGATTTACCTTCTTTCTACACGCACATCTCTCTCCCTCTCTACCTCATACCTTTTCTCTCTAAATTCCTCGAAAATTTCCATCTTTTTTTAGATGATTCATGAGTTTATCACATGATTCATAGCTTAATCTATGTGTAGGTCTCTACTTTTTCAAGAAAGTCTTCTTCTCCATTGTTGCTCATCAAGTAAGAACTCAATTTCTGTATTTTCTAGTGTAGATTTTGATGCTTGCATATGTAGATCTTGGTGCAAAAGTTTTTCTTTATTGGGTTAATGCATCATAATTCATATTATTGATATTGGGTGTGCATGTGGTGGTCAAAACCACCATTATTGAATTCTTAAGGTCGTACCCATGAAAGTAAGGATTTAGGTTGATTTTCGACATGTCTTTTGGGGAAATTGACTTGTATATGCTATGGTGTTGATGGAGTCATAATCAGGTGCGGTGAAATTGCATGAACTTGTGTGTGTATGCATGATGAGTTGAAAGTTGTTCAAAGGCCATTTTCACGGATTGTGTCACATTTTATGAATCGTGTAACATCCCATGATATGTCGTTAATGAGCCATTCGACCCAAGTCCCTTCCTAAGGGCCCTTTTATGTATTGTGTCTCATTACACAAGCCTGTAGGATCTCCTTGCATCCATACCACTCATGTTTCACTACTTAGGTTGGTTTTAAATCTTAATTCATATGTGTTCCTAAGTGCGATGGCCCTATGATTGACTAGGTAATGCCACTCTTAAGGGTTATTGCCACTTTTACGGGCACAGGGGCAGTCTGAGTACCCGTTAGTGCATCAATTGGTTTGTGCGAAAAAATTTCTAATGGACTATATTCATTGTTACACTTGTAGGTACTATGGGTCCAGGCCGCAGGCCAGCCAGGTTTAGTGAAAAGTACGAGCCTGTGTCACGTCTCCATGACTCCCTAATAATATCATCTAGCTATCATGCTCGGGGCGACTCAGACGATGATTCCTCTTGTGGGTTCGAGGTTCGCTATACGGGCAATGTCTCCCTTCACTCCCTTCATCCAAAATGACACTTAGGAATGACAACTATGCTCACCCTCACTTGGGGAACAAAACTCGAACCACAAATCAATTTTAGAGAAGTGACTAGCCCATTATAGTTGACCAAATATATAGACCGCCCTAGCTATCATATTACAAACTTATGGGTGCTAAAATCATTGGAAGCATGCTATAAAAGTAGCCAAACCACCTCAAGACCTCCAATCCAACAATCCGAGTCCAACAAAAATCACAAGACAAGACCATATGCACTAAGGACATGAACATCCCCTAAACCCTCCTAGCAACAATAAACTCACATAATCATACCCTACTATCAACAAAAGGAACAATGAAAAGAAAGTAACCCCCCAAACCATCAAAGCATGCACAACAACATCAAGAAAAGCCTTTAACATACTGGTAGCATCATCGGGCACCTCTTGCCCTCCTTGCCTTCTTTAAGGAGGATAGAATCGATTACGTCTTAGAGTATCCCCTTTATCAACATCACCACCTCTACCCTTTTTATGCCTATGAGGACAATCTATTGTCATGTGACCCTCCTATCCACGACCATAAAAAGCATTCATTTTCTTCAAGCACGGGCAATCATGGCGTCTACCACATTTTGGACACCTATCATAAATTATCACACTACCACTACCATAGAGACTTTGGAACTTTCTTTAACCATGGGCCCTCTTGGCCTCCTTACATCTCCTCTATCCACAACTTTTCCTCCTCTATTTGTTCGGCATTGGTCATCAAGCAAGCCAAATCCATGTCACTAATCAACATAGCGGATTGACACTCCTCACTCACCAAGTCAGATACTCCTATCATGAATTTACTCATCCTAGACCTTGGATCAGCCACCAATTGGGGAGCATATTTTTAAAGTTGATTGAACTTGAGGGCATACCCCCTCACACTCAAGGAACCTTGTTTCAAATTCATAAATTCCACCATCTTAGCCTCCCTAAGCTCAAGCGGGAAGAACCGATTAAGAAAACTCACCTTGAATTGCTCCTATAGAACCACATTATCAACCCCTTCTCTCCCTTCCATTGATTAAACTATATTTGTGCTACCCTTTTAAGTTGGTAAGCTGCCAACTCTGCCTTTTCCTCTTATCTAACTCCCATGATAGTCAATACCTTGTAGACCTCATCAATGAACTCTTGAAAGTTCTAATCTACCTTTGACCCATAGAATATTGGTGGATCCATCCTCAAAAAGTCTCTCACCCGAGATGCCGGAGAGGGAGCATAAGGGGCTTGGGCCCCTTGGTTGGCTTGGTTAGACACAACTTGTGCAAGCAAGGTGAGAGCATCCTGGATTTCTTCATGAAATGGTCCCAATCTAGAGAAGCTTGAGGAGTGGGAGGGGCCGGTTGCTCCTCGGGGGTGCCGACTCTTCTACTTCTTGTGTTAGTCATGATCTATCGTATCAAAGAACAATTATTGGGCGGGGGAACTTACTTTAAATATATAGCACAAATTAGAACATCAAAAAGGGAAACATTTCCTATAACATCTCATAGCCTCTTACTCATTGTTGTGGTGGCGCACAACACAACCATGAATAAGACTCTAATTGACATGATGTGTTGGACTCCACGAATCTCACAACCTAGTGCTCTGATACTATAGTTGTCATGCCCCAAGCCTGGGCCTAGACGTGTATGACGAATGGGGAACTCAAAGAAACCCCAAATAAGCCTCATACCATATCATTATTCATGCTTGACCGCAGAATCAATTAAAATAAGAATAAGAGACAAACATAACAAGGGAAATTGGGAATAAGGAAGTGAAAGAGAAAGAGAAAGTGATACTTAAATACCATAGATGAGTCAAAGCTCACACATAATAAACAACTTATCCAACAACACCTCTAAACATAGATACTTAGCGGGGACCAAGATAAAAATCGGGCTCACCCTCAAAGTCAAAGTATTAATAAAGAAGAGAGTATCAATACATAGCATAACAAATTAGACCAACGTCCCCGAAATGGCGGACACACCAACTATCTTGAGAGACAATCAGACTACCCACGTGGAGGAGAAGAATGGCCAAATGGAGCTCCAATTTCTATATGGTAACATCATGTAGGCATAGAATATGCGTTAGGATGTTTGCATGTACTATGTAGGATGCAATGTAATAATGGATAGGAAACATAGTCAAAATGCATAATGATAATAATCAATAGATAGTATAGTATGACAAGTACGAAGGATGCTTGAATTAAACATGCTTATATAGAACATATTACGTAGATAAAAAGAGACCATCATTACAGACCAAGCAACTAGTACTCGAAATCTAAGGTTTAACACCCCCTTGTTAGTGATCGAGGTACCAACCCCTCAACAAGGTTAGTGGACTTAACACCCTCAATCAAATTGTTCAAGATTCCATCCCCTCAACAAGGTTAATGGACTTAACAACCTCCATCAAAGTGGTCAAAGTACCATCCCCTCAACAAGGTTAATGGACTTAACAACCTCGATCAAAGTAGTCAAAGTACCAACCCCTTAACAAGGTTATGCTTAACATGCAACACTTAGAATCTTATCATGAAATTAAGACATATACAACATAATTTCATCCTCATATGATCATAAATCTCATATGCCAAGCATTAGACCTTCAATAACTCAAAAATCATAACCCGAACATTTTATCAAACACTTGGTGGGTATGTAGTGTTAGTGTAAAATCATGCAATTCAAGAGTGAAAACATCCAAGTAAATCCAATGTGTAACCATCGATCAACACTTGGTAATACCCTTAAGTAATATATATCAAAACCCCTCATCAAATTTCACAACTAGATCTTAGATCCATAGCTCAAAATATACTAAAACAATCACAATTTCATAAACTACAACGTAGTGTGCAGTGAAATTCATAATAAGTAAGACCCATGAGTAAATCAATTTTAAATCATGCAATTTTAGGTAAAAGTAAGCTTGGACATCATGGGTGAATGGAACCCATGAAAGAAACCCTCATATCTTAGCTCTTGGAGAATCCTTGAAGACGATTGGAGATGGAGACTTGAAGCTTGAGAGGAAATCCTTATATCTGGATGAGTTTTGAGACTTGAATTTAAGAGATGAAATATTGTCTAAGTGCATGGGAGAGTTTTTGGGAATGTATTGGATGATATGATGGTGAAATAATACTAAGTATATGTATTTTCATGCATGGGAAGGCTTAGGCGCAAGACTCAAAATTCTTGGACAAAGATTAAAAAGCTGGGCAGCAAATACACAGTGGTGCGTCGTGCCTGAATTGCACACCACACACTGGAAATTGAAACTTTGAAAATTGAAATTGTTATTGTTCGCTCTAAAATCTGCGTTAGACCTTTTTCCCACTCAATTTTACCCACTGAACAAGAATATGAAATTGGATTTTTGATATCGCGCATGAATTTTGAGATATATGGAATTTACGATTTTGGGCACTTTCGAGGCAAATTTTCGAGCACTTTTTGGGGTCGTTACAGAATTATCACCTTCCCACTCAAAGACGGGCTCATTAGGAATTTAGAACCTAACTTTATGGATTCTACAATCAATGGAAGCATGATATTCATGTAACCAACCCTTCCCAAGAATAATATCAAAATCCACCATGTCAAATTCAACGAAATCACAAGGTAAGACTTAATGCAATATAGATACGGGACAATCCCTATAGACTTTTTCTAGCCATAATGGACTCACCAATGGGGGTAAACACCTCATAGGGTTCACATAACAATTCGAAGCACAGATGAAGTTTAGTAGCAAAAAAAGGAGTAATTGAAGGAAAGAGTGGCACCTGTATCTAATAAAGAATATACATCATCATCAAAAACCTTCAACGTATCGGTAACAACATGGGGCACCTCATCCACTCCTTGCCTCACTTGAAAAGCATAAAACCAATTATGACATGGAGCACCCCTATGTTGGCCACCTTGGGACCTTTGATCAACATGCGCACCTTGTCCTTGAGGATGACCATCCTTGCCCTTGTTTTGAGCATAAGGGCTATGAACAAGCTTGTGGCCTACTCATCCAAAGCAAGAATTTGAATGCCTCGAGGATTTGTCACTATGATTCCTCCCACACTTTTGGCACCTAGAATTATTCATCCCACCATTGCCACCTTGAAACCATGGGTTAGGCACCCTATCATTAGCAAACCTCTTGTTTGGACCACTAGAGGAAGCTTTGCCTTAAAGTTTGTGACCTTGTTGGAAACATCCACCCTTAGCACCTTGGAAGCTACTATCAAACCGAGCCCTCTTGGACTCCCCACTTCTCCTATTTCTAATCTTCTCCCCCTCAAGTTGTTCGGCATAGGTCATGAGTCGAGATACGTCCATGTCATCCACAAGCATAGTGGTGCGGCACTTTTCATTCACTAAATCGGATACCCCTGAAACAAGCTAGTTCATTTTTTGTCACGAACCAAGCCTAAGGCCTAAAAGTGACACGAAGAATGAGAACCAAAAGGGATCCCAAACAAGCCTCTTAGCATATCATTTATACATCCTTTGTCGCAAAAGTAGTTAACCAATAATAAGATAATATAAGTAAGGATAAATAGAGTAAGAGAAATCTATCATAGAATAAATCATCAAAAGGGTCAAAGCTCAAAGCACAAATACATAACTTGTCCAACAACATCTCTAATATAGATTAGGCGGGGGCCAAGACAATTTTATGGGCTCACCCTCATAGTTATAACCATCTAAACAAAGAAAAGAGTGTTTATATAACATAGGATAAATAACTATTGTCCTCAGAGTTGAGGACTCACCAAACTAGCTTCAAGAGATAGTACTAGCCACGTAGAGGAGGAGGATGATCAAGTGGAGCTCCGGTTCATACATGGTAATACCATATAGGCATAGAGTATGCATTAGTGTGTTTGAATGTACTAATTATGTAGGATACAATGCCGAAAGAGATAATAAACATAGTCAAACTACATATACCTAGGCAATAGAAAGTACTATAACAATATGCCATGCATGATCAATACTCAAAGTAAAACATGCTTGTACAGAACATATTACATGTGTAGGAAGAGACCATTATCATTGACCAAACATATAATACTTGGAATCCAAGTCCTAGCACCCCCTTGGAAAGGTGATTGAGGTATCTTCTCCTCAATTAGTAGGGCGTAGCACCCCCCGATAAGGTGGTCGAGGCATATACTGCTCAATATGGTAGTATGGGCATAACATCCCCAGAAAAGGTGGCAAAGGTATATACCCCTCAACATGGTAGTATGGGCCTAGCACCCCTAATAAGGCGGTCAAAGTATATACCCCTTAATATAGTAGTACGGGCCTAGCACCCTCGATAAGGTGATTGAGGCATAGCACCCCCTCAACAAAGTGTTGTCACTTGCAACACTATTGATACTTTTCATGAAATCAACACACAAATACATTCCTTTCATCATCATATAGTCACTTGACTCATAGGTCATGCAATAGATCATTAATAACTCAAGAACTCTAAATCAGACATTTTATCAGACACTAGGTGGGTGTGTAATGGTAGTTCAAAAACATGCAATTCAAGAGTGAAATCATATGAGAAAACTTAATGTAAATCAACCCGCCAACACTTGGTAATATCCTCATGAAAAGTTACATCAAATCCCCTCATCAAATCACATAATGGATCATAGATTCATAGCTCAAAACAAGCTTAAACAATAACAATTTTATGAAACCCTAAAATAAATTATATCCAATTCATAATAAATAAGACCCATAAGTTAATCAACTTAGAAACACTCGATGTACATAAAAAGGAAGGTTGGGAAACATGGGTGAAAGCACCCAATGGTTGAAACCCACATACCACAACTTTGGATATTTCCTTGATGAAGATTTGATTGCAAACTTGAAGCTTGAATAAAATACTTAGATCTAGAATGAGTTTAGAATGCTAGAATTTGGGTGAAATAATTGTCTAAGTATTAGAGAGGATTTTAGCGAATGTCTTGTATGATATGGGGTTGAAAAATGACTAAGTATAGATGTTTTTAAGCATGGGAAGGCTTAGGTCCAATTCCTCGAAGCCTTGGACCGAAGTAAGAAAAACTGGAAAAAAAGTTATACAGGTCCGCTCCTTGGCAGTATCATGCCAGGTGTGCGGATCTATTCTATTTTTCGTAATTTTTAGAAAAATGAAATTTGGATACGGTTCTCTAAAATTGGGGTTAGACCCATCCCCCACTCAATTTTGCCCCCTGATCACGAGTATAAAGTTGTATTTTCGATATAATGCACTGATTTTGAGATATATGCAAATTACAATTATGGGCATTTCCAAGGAATATTTTCGGGCACTCTTCTGGGTCGTTTCAATATCTGCCCTTTGGGAAAATTCATCCCCAAATGTCAAAAAATTGTATGTAAGAGAAGTAAGCAAGATAATTTCAGCCCACACAAGAATACAACAATGCACTTAAACATACTTTAAAAAATCTCAATGTAAGTGTCACAATTAATATGAACTTGTCATTTTAAAGGTGAATGTATGCAAATTACATGAGGGCTGAAACTTGAAACTTGAAATCATATAGGGAACTTATATTAGTACCTTAGGCTTGAGTAGAATGGAAGAGATAGGGATACGACTTTTGCTTGCCGGCCTCGGCTTCCCATGTGGCACTTTCAACTTGTTGGTTTCTTCAAAGAACCTTGACGGAAGCAACATCCTTATACCTCAACCTCTTCATTTATCTATTAAATATTTCTATCGAGACCTCTTCATAAGTCAATATTTCTTCAGCAACACCCACAACATCAAGGGGCCCAATAGCACTTGGGTTACCCACACACTTCCTTAACATAGACACATGGAAGACCGGATAAACAAAGTCCATTTCACTAGGCAACACCAACTCATAGGCCACCTTACCAATCTTCCTCAACACCCTATAAGGACCCACAAATCTTGGACTCAATTTACCTTTTTTACAAAAACAAACCACACCTCCCCATAAAACAACCTCTCTACTTCTATGAGGTAGTAGTAAGGTCTACGTACATTCTACCCTCCTTAGACCCCACTTGTGGGATTTTACTGGGTATGTTGTTGATGTTGTTACCAAAACAAGCCACACCCTTCATGGGTGAAACCTTCAAATAGAACGAATCATCAACCCTAAATTCAAGATCCCTTCTCCTCACATTGGCATAGGATTTTTGATGACTTTGGGCTATTTTCAACCTTTCTCTTATCAACCTCACTTTTTCTAAGTCTTCTATAACCAAATCTAGACCCAACAAAGTCATCTCTCCCAGTTCAAACAAACCAATCAGCGATCTACAATATCTACAATTAAAGGCCTCAAAAGGAGCCATACCAATGCTTACATGATAGATATTATTATAAGAAAAATCAATCAATGAAAGATAATAATCCTAGCTACCCTTAAACTCCAAAACACAAGCTCTGAGCATATCCTCAGGAGTTTGGATAGTTCTTTTGACTTGGCCATCAATTTGATGGTGAATGGCCGTGCTAAGCTTTACCTTGGTACCAAGACCTCTTTGGAAGGACCTCTAAAAGTATGAAGTGAATTGAGCACCACGATCTAATATGATAGACAAGGGCACCCCATACAATCTAACTAATTCGTGATTGTACAATTTAGAATAATCTTTGAAACCATAAGTAGTCTTAACCGGTAGGAAATGAGCCGACTTTGTCATTCTATCAACCACAACCAGATAGAATCAAATCCCTTTCTAGTCTTAGGCAATCCAACCACAAAATCCATGTTAATTTGCTGCCACTTCCAAGAAGGAATCTCTATATCTTGGCTAGGATACCCATCTTTTGATGTTCGCCTTTGACTTGTTGGCAATTATGGCAACCAGATACAAACTTAGTAATATCTCTCTTCATGCCACCCCATCAAAACACTTCCTTCAAATCTCTATACATTTTGGTGGAATTGGGGAGAGTAGAATAAGAAGAATTATGAGCCTCATTAAGAATATTCTCTCTCATGTCATCACCACAAGGTACATACAATCTACCTTGGTACCTAAGGACACCATCTCCCCCTTGGAAGAAAACCTCCACCTTACCATCTCTCACTAAGGCCTTAAGTTCTAACAATGCAGGGTCAAGATCCTGCTTTGTCTTCACCTCCTCAATCAATAAAGATTTTGAGCCATAAATAACCACAATATCATCATTATCCACCATGCCTAGCCTAACTCCCACTCTAGCCAACCTATGAACCCCTCTAGCCACCTCTTTGCCCTCATCATCAACATGTGTAAGGATGCCCATAGACACCCTACTGAAAGCATCAGTCACAACATAAGCCTTACTAGGGTGATAATGCACAGTCATATCATAATCCTTAAGAAGCTCTAACCACCTTAGTTGTCTCAAGTTGAGGTCTTTTTGTGTGAACAAATATCGGAGACTCTTATGATCAGTAAACACATCAATGTGCACCCCATACAAATAATGATGCCGAATTTTCAAAGCAAATACCACGGTGGCCAACTCAAGATCATGGGTAGGATAATTCTTTCAATGCATCTTAAGTTGTCTAGAGGCATAAGCTTTCACTTTTCCATTTTGTGTCAAAACACAATGCAAATCAATCGTGAGGCATTACAATACACAACAAACCCTTCCAACCCTTCCGGTAGAGACAAGATAGAAGCAGAGACGAGCTTATGTTTCATAGTATTGGAACTACTTTGACACTCATCGTTTCACACAAATTTAGCCATCTTTTGAGTCAACATAGTTATGGGAGAAGCAATAGAAGAGAAGCCATTCACAAACCTCTGATAGTAACCCTCTAAGCCCAAAATGTTTCTAATATCTGATGGAGCCAAAGGTCTAGGCCAATTCCTAATCACTTTCCTCTTTTTAGGATCCACATTAATACCATCCCACGACACTACATGACCTAGGAAGGAAACCTCCTTCAACCAAAAATCACATTTCTCATATTTGGCATACAACTTCTCCGCCCACAAGATTTATAGTACCACCCTCAAGTGAGCCACATACTCCTTCTCACTATGGGAATAGATAAAGTTATCATCAATAAATACCAACACAAAAAAATCAAGGTAGGGTTTGAAGATCCTATTCATAAGATCCATGAAGATAGCTAGTGTATTGGTCAACCCAAACGACATAACCACAAATTCATAGTGCCCAAATCTAGTCTGAAAGGTCTCTTAGGAATATAACACTCCCTCACTTTCACTTGGTCATACTCGAACTGAAGATCAATATTAGAAAGTGACTAGCCCCTTGAAGTTGGTCGAAAAGATCATCAATCCATGGAAGAGGATACTTATGCTTGATGGTGAGTCTTTTAAGTTGTCGGTAGTCAATACACATTCTAAGAGAACCATCTTTCTTGTTCACAGACAACACAGATGCACTCCAAGGTGATTGGCTAGGCCTAATAAAACCCTTCTCCAACAAATCCCTCAACTACTCTTTCAACTCCTTTAACTCCATCGAGGTCATACAGTAAGGGGGAATAGAAATGGGTTGAGTATCGAGAAGGAGGTCTATTCTATTTCCTTTTTAGGAGGAACACTAAGAAGCTCATTAGGAGAAACATCAAGGAACTCATTAACCATGGGAACTGACCTTATAGGAAGTAATTTGGACCCAATACCCCTAACCCTCACAAGCAGATAGAGACACCCCTTAGAAATCACCTTTTGGGCTTTAATGCAAGAAATAAACATACCCTTGATCACCACATCATGACTCTCCCACTCAACGATGGGTTCATTAGGGAATTGGAATTTGACCCTACAGGTTCTATAATCAATAGAGGCATAATATGCATGCAACCAATCCATCCCAAGAATGACATGAAAATCCACCATATCCAACTTAACAAAATGACAAGGAAATATTTTATGCAAAATGAAAACGGGACAATTTCTATAGCCCTTTCTAGCAACAATAGATGCACCAATGGGAGTAGACACTTCATATGACTCGTACAATAATTTGGGTTCAGCATGTAACTTTTTGGCAACAAAAGGAGTTACAAAAGAAAGAGTCGCACCCAAGTCTATAAATGTACACACATCAAAATGAAAGACTTTTAACATAGTAGTGACAACATGGGCACCTTATCCACCCCTTACCTCCCTTGAAGAGTATGGAACCGATTGTGCCTTTGGGCATCACCTTGTTGACCTTCCCTTTCCCAAAGGAACCACATTTGCACCCTGGCCTTGTGGACAACCATCTCTACCCTTGTTTTGAGTATGAGGATAGTCAATCTTCTTATGACCCATATCTCCACAACTATAGCATGCATTAGTGTCCCTCAAACATGGGTCGTTATGGCCTCTACCATATCTTGGGCACATAGCATTAGGTACCCCATCACCACCTCTTTGGGGCCTTAGGTTGTTATTAGCATACCTTCTATTAGGAGTATTTGAAGACCCTTGGTCTTGATAGAACTGTCCACCTTTAGACATTGGAACCTTCCTTCAAAACAGGCTCTGTTGGCCTCATTACCCCTTCCTCTCTCAACTCTCCTCGTTCAACATAAGAAATGAGGCGGGACAAGTCCATATCACCAATCAACATGGCGGCATGAGATTCTTCTTTTACCAAGTCGGACATACCCATCATAAACTTATTCATCCTAGACCTTGGCTCAGCCATTATTTGTAGAGCATATTTAGAGAGTTGGTTGAACTTGAGGGCATACTACCTCACTCACATACACCCTTGCTTCAAATTCATGAACTCCATCATTCATGCCTCCCTTAGCTCAAGAGGGAAGAACTGGTTGAGGAATGCCACCCTAAACTCCTCCCAAAGGATCACATTGTTTCTTCCCTTTTCCTCCTTCCATTGAGTAAATAATTAGTTGGTAAGCCTCCACTTCGACTTCTCCTTCTATCTAACACCCATGATAGACAACACTTTGTACACCTCATTAGTAAACTCTTTAGGTTCATCATCAACTTTAGACCCATGAAACTCCAGTGGGTTTATCCTCATGAAATCCATTATCCTAGATGCCATAGTAAGAGCTTGAGGGGCTTCAGCCCCTTGGTTGATTTGATTAGTCATAGCTTGAGCTAGCATGGCAATAACATCCATAACACTTCATGAGTTGGTTGTTCTTTGGGTGTACGAGTGTTTTTCCTCTTGGGATGGGCATGGTCAAGCATAGCAAAGAACATTTGTTAGGGGAAATCCTTACCTTAACTTCTATTTCACGACATGGGTCAAGAAGAAGGGAATCATTTCGTATATTACCTCAGAGCTTCTTACTCAAATTTATGGTGCACTTCACAACCATAAATAAGACTCTAATTGATGTGGTGTATTGGATGCTGAGGACCATTACTAACCTAGTGCTCTGATACCAAGTTTTTCATGAACCAAGCCTAAGGCCTAGATGTGACACGATAAATGGGAACTAAAAGGGACCCCAAAGTTGCTTCTTAGCATATAATTCACACATCTTTTTCACGAAAGTAATTAAACAACAATAAGAGAATATAAGTAAGGATAAAGGGACTTAGGGAAATCTTCCATAGCATAAATAGTCAAAAAGGGTCAAAGCTCAAAGCCCAAATACATAACTTGTTCAACAACGCCTCTAACATAGATTAAGCGGGGGCCAACATAACTTTTCGGGCTCACCCTCATAGTCACATGCATCTAAATAAAGAAAAGAGTCTTTACATAACATAGGAACAATAATTATTGTCCTCAGAGTTGAGGTCTCACCAAACTAGCTTCAAGAGATAGTACTATCCACGTGGAGGTGTAGGATGATCAAGTGGAGCTCTGGTTCCTATATGGTAGCATCATGTAGGCATACAATATATGCTAGTATATTTGAACGTACTAAGTATGTAGGATGTAATTCCACAAGAGATAAGCAACATAGTCAAAATGTATATACATAGGCAATAGAAAATACTATAATAATATGGCATGCATGATGAATGCTCAAAGTGAAACATGCTTGTATAGAACATATTGCATGTGTAGGAAAAGACCATCATCATAGACTCAACATATAATAATTGGAATCAAAGGCCTAGTACCCCCTTGGAATGTGATTAAGATATCTACCACACAATTGGTAGTACATGTCTAGCACCCTCTGACAAGGTGGTCCAAATATATACCCCTCAACATGGTAGTATGGATATAGCACCAGCGGACAAGTTGATCAAGGTACATACCCCTTAACATGGTAGTACGGGCCTAGCACCCCCTGAAAAGGTGATTGAGGTATAGCACCCCCTCAACAAGGAATGGTCACTTGCAATATAATAAATATTTTTCACGAAATAAACATACAAATACATTCCTTTCATCATCATATAGTCACTTGACTCATAGGTCATGCCATAGATTATCAATAACTCAAGAACCCTAAACCAGATATTTTATCAAACACTTGGCGGGTGTGTAATGGTAGTTCAAAATCATGCATTTCAAGAGTGAAATCATGCATGTTAGAAAACTTAATGTAAATCAGCCCACTGGTACTTGGTGATACCCTCATGCAAGTTACATCAAAATCTCTCATCAAATCACATAATAGATCTAGATTCATTGCACAAAACATGATTTAACAGTCACAATTTTATGAAACCCCAATATAGTTTATATACCAATTCATAATAAGTAAGACCCATAAGTAAATCAACTTAGAAACATACAATTGATGTAAAAATGAAGGTTGGGCACTATGGGTAAAAGGACCCAATGGTTGAAACCCACATACCTCAACTTTAGAGATTTCCTTGATGAAGATTTGATTGAGAACTTGAAGTTTGAATGAAATCCTTAGATCTTGAATGAGTTTGGGATGCTAGAATTTGGGTGAAATATTTGTTTAATTGTTAGAGAGGGTTTTGGGGAATGTCTTGTATGATATGGAGTTGAAAAGTGGCAAAGTGTAGGTGCTTTTACGCATAAAAGGCTAATTCCCAAGGCCTCAAAGCCTTGGACCGAAGTAAGAAAAACTGGCAAAAAAATATATAGACGTAACCAAGGCACAGATTGATTCTATTTTTCATAATATTTGGAAAAATAAAATTTTGATACGATTGCTCTAAAATTGGGGTTAGATCCATTTTTCATTTAGTTTTGTCATCTGATCACGAATATGAAGTCAAAAATTTTTGATATCACGCATGAATATTGAGATATATGAAAATTATGATTATGGACATTTCCGAGGCACATTCTCGAG
The DNA here is from genome assembly GCA_025774065.1 of Solanum ossicruentum. Taxonomy (NCBI): domain Eukaryota; kingdom Viridiplantae; phylum Streptophyta; class Magnoliopsida; order Solanales; family Solanaceae; genus Solanum; species Solanum ossicruentum. The sequence goes on from JAOTQR010076969.1 coordinate 44,173, forward strand.
TACTTTTTGGGGTCATTTCATTCTTTCCCTAGGATAGGCAACCAAATGAGAAACATTCTTTGAGAGCTTGTTAATTTTGAGGGAATAGTCCCTCACACTCATAGGGCTTGCTTGAGATTAATAAAATCCATAATCTTTGCCTCTCTCAACTTAATAGGGAAGAAGCGATTGCACAAGGTGACCTTGAATTCCTCTCAAGGAATGACATCATTATTTTCCCTCTCTAATTTCTGTTGAGCAAACCAAATTTGACCAATATCGATGAGTTGTTAATCCACAAGATCAGCTTTTTCTTATGAAGTCACCCCCATAATTACAGGCACCTTATCAATAAACTCTTTGGGATCCTCTTCTGATTTGGAACCATAAAACTCCGAAGGGTTCATCCATTCAAAGTTCCTCACCCTTAAGGACAAAGTAGAAGCATGAGGAGCTTGGGCCCTTGGTTCAATTGACTTGTCATAGCATTGTAAGGACTGGAATTTTTGAATAGCTAGGTGACACCTTATGGAACCTCCAAGCTTGATCTAAGTTCACTTTCAATCTTTCAATTCAAACTTATTTATGTTTTTTAAGGCCGTAATGGATCTCTTACATCAAATCAAGTTCAAAGGAATTTCATAAGCTAAGTTTCTCACAAGTACTAATAGAAGGGTCCACTTTAAATTGACATATGTATTAGAACAAAATGAACTACTTCACCTTATCAATATAAAGCTCTTTGAATTAGCTTTCCAAAGCACTTGGTTTCACTTCATTTCGAGTTCGGATGAAGACGTTATTCTCATTTTCGTAAGACCCTCTTGTGCAGTGTTGCCACAAAGGCACCTACACGAGCAATGAGAATTCACACGATACGTGAAAACAACCTTGAACCTAAAACATCCATTGTGGGCCTAAGTGTTGGGGTACGACCAGTGGTACTAGCCGTATCCTTCAAGGGTGAGGAAAATCGTAAGTGTGGTGCAATCTTGGTGTGGATAAATGACTTTTGTGGCCAAGTGTGGCACCACGGCTCACCACATGAGTTGTGGTGAGGGTGATGGCCCATCTGGCTAATGTTGGTATTCAAGGTTGGCGTGGGGAGTTTTTGTCTAAGGTTAGTGCCACGCCCAGCCCCATGAACCATGGTAAGGCTCAGGGGTCATTTACCCAAACATGGGACTCACTTTGGTATTAAATTTTCTAAGTATTGAGCTAAGTTCCAACTTCCAGAATTTTTTCTAAGTGTAGGTTCGCGGGCAAGTTCATTGTTCGTGTAATGCCACATGGCTCGTGAAGCCATCAGTGAAGTGACTTTGACCAAAATTTCTATCCGATTCATTAATGACGTTTTCATAAATTTGGTTATTTCTACTGGTCTTTTGGGAATTCCTATGCTATTCTATGGTCATCTAAAAACCTAAAACCTATTTCAAACATTCTAAACCACTTCTCATATTTTTAAAACCCTCTCAAAAGCATTCCACAAAAGAACTCTTGGAGATTTTAACATTTGAGCTAGGAACTCTAGTGCTCTTCAAATTCTTT
>JAOTQR010076970.1:0-12565 GCA_025774065.1 Solanum ossicruentum
TTTTCTTGCGGTTTACATGTCATTTTATAACCTTCCCGACACTCCCATGGCCTTCACTAATCCAATAGAAGTTAGAAGGGGACATACCCTTACAAGTAGTTCACAACTTCGATTCTTCGCCTACGGATTTCCAAACATTTTCCCACCAAACCAAAGCTACTACTATTCTTAGGAACCTCAATATAACACCCTAGAAGCTACAATTTATTGAGAAGCCAAAAAAAAATAATTTTCCCCTCTTCTGCTGTAGCTAACCCGAGAGCGACAGGCACTATAGCTCTCAGTTGCTCTTCAACTTTCTTCGCTCAATTCATCTCCCTTCAGTTCACTTTTCGTTCAACCATGGCTATATGCATATATTAGACGCCCTAAGGTACACACTTGTATATATATATATATATATAATTATGACATACCAAGATTTCCCCCCAAATCCCCAACACTTCAATTCACAATCAACCATCTCACTAACAATGATAATCACAAAACAAGAACACAAGGATGAATACTTACTTGAATTCTCCTTTCTTCTTCCTGTCCTTCTCTTCTTCTCCTTTCTCTTTTCTTATTTTTCTCTAAGTATAAGACAAGAATGCTCTTAAGTTTAATACTCTAATTTAATTATGCCCACCATATATACTTAATACACTAATCAAACACCGAATATATACTTAAGTTTAAATTACCCAACGTCCACAACAAAATTTCCCGATTGGCTAATTATCCTTAATTTAAAGAATTATGGGATCTAACAACGTAGTACTGATTGTGTCACCAGGAAGTTGCTCAAAGTTGTTGATCTGATCTTTCAACTTGAGCTTCTTTGATATAGGTAAGTACCTCTCCAAAAAGGCCTTCTTTAATTCAGCCTAACTGGTGATCGAACTCTACGGGAGCTCAGATAGACATAGTGTTGCATTAGCTATAAGAGACAATGGAAGACACAAAGTCCCAATGTATTTATAGACAGATTCTGTGTTCCCATCATACTCTTGCAAACAAATGTAACGTTGTATAGATGGCTATGAGGATCCTCCAATGGTAAGACAGCAAACAGTCCACGGTTCTACAACATCTGAAGCAATCCACTGGAAACCAAGAACTTTGTGTCAGCCAGTAGTGGTGGCAATACAATAGATCCAGTTACCTCCATAGTCATAGGATTCAACTGGTATTGATTCTACTGATAAGCATTGGCATTGAAATCCTTTGGCTGTAGAACAATATCCTCAAGCGGAGGTAGTTCTCATGGTCAGCATTTTCATCCTCATTCCTGTTCAGAGGTGCATTAGCTGCGTTATTGACATTATTTTAGGTCATTCTTCTCAATGTTCTCTAGATCTCTAGGTCAAATGGAGTCAAGGGTCTGCCTCAACTTTGCACGTTGGGCATACACTACACTTACTCCCAGAAAAAGAACAAAAACTGTAAAATGTGAGATATAAGAATTAGTATCCAAATTACTTAAATTAACCAAGTCTAGCCATATTCCCCGGCAATGGCGCCAAATTCTTGATGTAGCCCAAGTTACACCTTCTTTTTGAGGATAAAGCGGTCTTTGTCAAGAAATAGAACCTAACCTAGGTTAGGGTCAAAACAACAGGGAATACATAGATTTAGGAGAATTCAATTAATGTAATTTGAGTAATTAACCCACTTATCTCCCCAAAGGGGGGGGGGGAATTTGCAATAATAAGTAGAAAAGTAAATCTAACTAACACAAGAGTTTAACCATTATGGAAAGAAACTAGGGTTTTGTGTTCCCATGATTCCCTAATTTAGTATCATTGGATAACCTAATTCTTTTCTAGTAATTAGCATAAAAGACAGTAAGTTAAGTTCACCAAATTTCACTTTGTGACTGGGCCCATCTCCGTAGTATGCATTACTAACCCTTACCTATTAGTCCCAGTAAAATCTCCCCTTGGTCTAGTTGGATTGATTAACGAGACCACATCAATCAAATCCTATTAATTAATCTCTTAACCTATTCGTTACTACCTCGATCTAGTCAGTAACACTAGTCGAGTTCTAATGTTGGCCACCATCAGAATATATGCTAAATGAAGAGAGCTAATTAGTTCATGCATGCACACTTTTCAATAATTATGAATTATCCTATTTACCTTGTTAGTTCTTCATGGTTTCGATAATCTTAGTTGTGGATTTAGCTACTCATGAATTGTGCAGATGCAAGACTTATGGATTGCAATAACGTAATAGAGCACTTACACAATTGAATTAAACACAAGCAAATCCAAACTTCAATGAGAATCACAAGATTATAAGATGAAATCAAAGTAAAAGTGTTTCTCAAGACTCTCCTCTCTACTCAATCTCACTATTTTTTTCTCTCAAACTGTTCAATTCTCTATCAACATCATGAAAAATAACCTAAAAACCTATTTATAATACTTAAAATGCATATCCTAAACAAAATAAGATAGCTGGGTAGGCATGTCTTATGATTTAACATTATAGGTCGTATTGCATCCCACGGTCTGCAATCGGGCTCTCATAATATGTTGCCACAAAACTGGACGTGAGATCTACGGAACCTTCTATGGTCCATAGAGGGGATTCGTCTGATGGAACTTTAAAAAGTTCTTCTTCTCTGATCCTCAGGACACAAAACTTATCTACAACTTGTAGAGTTATCCATGACGCGTCTACATGTCTGTAGAACAATCTTTAGAAACTCTACCTCTCACTGAAATTGTCCAGCGAAGCCTCCTTCACAACTCTTAGAATGCACTATAGCCCGTAAAGGGTCTCGTACTTCATCAAAACCAACAACTTCTGTATTTTCTTCCCAAAGTCAAGGTCAACCCCTGGAATCCAGCAAATAAAAAACACATAAAACCAACTAACATTGTATTGAGAACACAAAAAATTTCAAGTTTTAAGCGTCAAAATTGCTGCATTTTGACAGCAGATCACCTAGCCCCCAACAATGATCAATGGGCCCCCAGGCCCAAAGAAATTAATAGGTACTCAGACCTAGGAATCGGCATCCGCCACCCTATATCTTCAGTCATGGTTATCGAAAGTTGGACCATGAGGCATGTAACCTGCTGACTCAAATACTCAAACGTGGCCACTGGAACTCGAATAGCAACCAGGAGCGCAATCTAGGATGAGATATCTAAATAGTCGCTCACTCACCAGCCTATCTAGATCCAGAACTCCAACTCATGTCGCACGTAGAGTCAATGTAGGCAAAGACACTCACATTGTAATTATACCAACAATCATCATCCCTTAGTAACAACCCCTAATCCTTTGTCTCTGATACATCGAACCCCAACCCAGCAGCTAATAATAGTATATGATAGATGCTCCAAAAATTAGTATAACATTAGGACTAGTAGGCAGTGGCCTAGTCAACCATAGGCAACGAAATGGTAGCATATAACAATAGTTACGCCACAAGTTTCCACAACAGCCAGGCCTGATAGGGGCGTAAACAAGAATTATAATAAGTCACAGTATAACATGAAATCACCAGGTAGTCTCATAGTCAACATCTGACAATAATATCAATAGCATGGTGTCGCAAATAACAGTGTAGGTCAAAACGTACCTGTCTCCAGGCATCAGCCCGTAATCGGCCCTTATCAGGCCTCCCTGAAATCCATAATATCAGAACATATCGAAACTATAACATTAATTGCTAATAACTTAGAGTATAATCCCATCATAGCACATACTACACATGGAGGGTACAACTAACATGTAGCATATATCTCAATTCAACATGCACATAATTACACACAGTCTAAGGGTAGGGAAAAGCCTAGTCTACCTGATTGTCGATGCCTCGAAATCTGAATCACTCTAGTGAAGCTTTATCTCTATGAATGGCCTCATGATACTACTTAACTATCAAAGATACAATTCACCATGTAAACATGGTCAAATCAATTGTATTATCTTGAGAAACAAGTTAAATTAGGCCAAAAGTGCCTAAAATGGGAAACGTAGGAGCTATGCACAAAATCTCAAATAAAATCCCAAAAAACGTTCCCCATGAAAACTCAAGTCTATAGACTTTTTGGCCCAAAATGGATCCCAAAAGTCTAAGAAAACATCTTAAAACGAAGTTAATAACTTTGCCAAGAAAATTTATCTTTCAAAATATTCTTCATAAAAATTCTTGAAAACTAGACCAATTCAACCAACACCCAGCATACCACAGTGTTCCCATCAGAACATAGAACAATTTTGGCTAAAATTTCATTTAATTCCGTCAAGAATTATTTATGAAATCAACATGAAAGGTTTTTCACAATTCTAAGAATGACAATAGTTAAAATAGTAGGTTTACCTCAAATTGCATGCTGAATCACGATTTTCGCATCACCATGACGTTCTTTGCAGAATTTTGAGTCACAACCTTTTAAATCACCCAAATAAGATGAGAAACGAGATTGGAATCGAGATGCGAAATTGAGAGGAATTATATATATGTATATGCTAGTATTCCCTGGAAAGCACCTTTTTTATAGCTTCAAGCATGCCTTGTACATGTGGCAGCACCATAGCTCATCACATGGCAAATCAGGACACAACCACATCATCCCTTCTTTTTCAACAATCTTCTATTTCTTGTTTTTGACATTTTGGGCTCGTTCAGACTTCTATTTTCGCAAATAAACTATGCAATTCTATGGATTTTAATGTTCTAGATCCAACAATGCAGTTAGAATTTTCAACAGAGCATCCTATGCAAAAACAAAAGTCCCACTTCTTTTCACATAATGTTAGCTAAAAGAACTAAGGGGGTCAAAATGTAACAGGATGACCCCGACAACTAGTGAAGGGTTATTTTAGGCTGTCTAAGAACGTCCGGAGCTAAGAATGCCATCAAAATTTCACTCTGAGCGTGTTTAGCTGGCTATTTACAAAGATGCTTTTTTTTAGCTTCTGATTGAACTCATTTTGCAATTTTTCGCTCAAAATCATGCCGAAATCTTTCATCCTCGAACCAACACTCTTCTAGCACAAATTGGTCGTTCCAGAACTGACGAGGCCATCAAAATCCCATTCCGGGGCCATTTACTTGGGTTTTTGACAAAATTCTCATTTTAGCAGTTTTAGCTTCTTGCTAACTTGCGAACATGCACAATTCTCAATCAAAATGCCTTTTAAGCATCCCAATAGCCCCAACAGATCATAATAGGTCTAAGGTAACTATACTAGAGCTCAGAACAATAAAAATACAAAAAATATAAAAATGACCTACAAGGTCATTATAGTATTGCAGCCATATAGCCTCGCCAGTAGCAACAACAAGAGCTTTATACTCGGCTTTAGTACTATAATGTGCAATTGTGGGTTGTTTCTTAGAGGACCAAGAAATGAGATTGGAGCCAAGAAAAATGCAGAAACCAGATGTGGATCATCATGTGGCAAGCAACCAGCCCAATTTGATTCACAATAAATACTAAGACCAAGATCAAATTGTTTGTACAATTGCAAGCCCCAATCAATTGTACCATTTAGGTACCTAAAGAAATGCTTTATTGCCTGAAGATGTAATTGTCTTGGCTGGTGAAGAAACTAAAAAGAAAGGTTGACAACAAATTGAATGTTTGGTAGAGTGATGGACAAGTAATTTAGGCTCTCAACCATTTGACGATAGGTAGAAGGATCTTCAAGCAAAGAAGAAGAAGGGGAATTCTAGTCAAGCTTGCTATGGAGTGGAGTAAACACAGATTCACACTTCTCTAGCATAAATTGATGAAGAAGAGAAATAATATAATGATGTTGTACTAATAGCAGCCCCAAAGAATTATGGTACAGTTCAATTCCAAGAAAGTAATTAAGAGGGCCTAAGTCCTTCATTGAGAATTTTGTACTCATAGAAGAGATGAACTGAGATATCAAAGACTTGGATGAGCCAACAATATCTATATCATCCACATAAATCAAAAGAATTACGCAGTCACTCGCTGAGTGAAAGATGAACATGTTATGGTCTAAGACACATTGCTGAAAATCAAGATCAAGAAGAAAATGGGCAAGCCGATGGAACTAGGAACGTGTTGATTGCTTGAGCCCATATAGAGCACGCTGCAATTTGTAAACATGATGAGGTTCATATGGATGTACGAATCCCTTTGGTAGATGCATATAAACTATCTCAGATAACTTACCATGTAAGAATGCATTTGATACATCAAGTTGACACATGAACCAATTCTATTAGGATTTTTGGCGACTCTATACAGTCCTAAATCTTTCTTTAATGAATTTAAACTTCTCCATTGATTGGTGGACTAGATTAGGCCCAATCAACTCCGCTTCTCTGACCTCAAACCACCTAATTGGTGATCTACATCTCCTCCCATACTAAGCTTTATAAATAACCATCTGAAAGCTTGCATGATAACTATTGTTATATGCATATTCAATTAATGATAGGAAATCATCCCAATTTCCCTTGAAATCAAGAACACAGGCTCTCAACATATCCTCTAGCGTCTGAATTGTATGTTCTGCCTGACAATTTGTCTGTGGATGAAATGTTGTGCTCAAATTCACTTTGGTACCCAATCCTTTCTGGAATGATCTCCAACATTGGGAGGTGAATTTAGCTCCTCCGTCTAAGATGATGGACAAGGGAACTCCATCCAACCTCATAATCTCTTGGATGTACAACTTGGTATACTCCTCGGCAGTGTTGGTTGTCTTAGCTACTAAGAAGTAAGCCAATTTGGTCATCCTATCCACAATCACCCATATTGAATCATGTTGCTTTCGCGACCTTGTTAGACTAGTAATGAAGTCTATATTGATCATCTCCCTCTTCCATCCCAGAATCTCAATGTTTTGAGCTAATCCAGATGGCCTTAGATGCTCAACTTTCACTTGGTGATAATTCGGGCAGTTTGAAACAAATTTAGCAATATCCCTCTTTATTCCACTCCATCAATAGATTTCTCTCAAGTTGTGGTATATTTTGGTTGAGCCAGGATGAATGGAATATCTAGTGCTATGAGCTCCAACCATGATTCTATCTCGAATACCATCTACATCTGGAATGCACAATCTACTCTGGTATCTCAACACCCCATCTCACCTTTTGGATAAGACCATCACTTTCTCTTTGTGGACAACTTCCTTCCATTGGAGCATGATGAGAAGATCTTGCTTGTCTTTCACCTCTGCCACCAAAGATAAAGTAGACCCGTTCTAAGTATTAACTCCTCCCTCATCATTCTCCTCAAGTTGAAGTCCCAATCGGGCCAATTGATGCACTTCTTTAGCTAGTTGCTTCATCCCTTCCCCAATACGGGTTATGCTACCCATGACAACTGGCTAAGAGTGTAAGTAACAATGTTAGTTTTACCTGGATGGAAGAGAATGCTTGTGTCATAATCCTTGAGTAACTCCAACCATCTTATCTCATAGGTTGAGCTCTTTCTGAGTGAATATATACTGCAAGCTCTTGTGGTTAGTGACACATCCACATGCACTCCATACAAGTAGTGGAGCCAAATATTAAGTGCAAACACCACCGCTGCCAACTCGACATCATCGGTTGGATAGTTCCTCTCATAGATCTTAAGTTGTCTAGAAGCATATGTTATCACCTTTTGTCTCTGTATCAGCACATATCCTAATCCAACTCTCAAAGCATCACAATAACTCACAAAGTCCTCTGTTCCATCAGGCAAGATTAGAACTAATGTAGTAGTCATTCTAGTCTTCAACTCTTGGAAACTCTTCTCACATTTACCGGACCACTAAAACTTGACCATTTTCTTAGTCAACTTAGTCAAAAGTGCGAATAATAAAGAAAACCCCTCAACAGATCTGTGGTAGTAGCCTGCCAACTCCAAGAAACTTCTTATGTCAATTTGAGAGGTTAGTCTGGGCTAGTTCTTAACCAGTTCAATCGTTTGAGCATCTGCTCGAATACCATCACCAGAGATAATATGGCCTAGGAATGCCACTGACTTAAGACAGAATTCACATTTTGAGAATTTTGCATCAACTCATGGTCCTTAAGTGTTTGGAGGACAATTATGAGGTTGTTTGCATGCTTCTCTTCACCTCTTGAATACACCAAAACGTCGTCAATGAAAACAATCAAAAACATATTAAGATACTGTCTGAACACCCTATTCATCAAATCCATGAAGGTTGCAGGTGCATATGACCCAAAATAGCCATATCTAGTCCTAAAGGTTGTCTTTGGAATATGACATTCCCTCACTTTCAACTGATGGTAACCATATTTGAGGTCTATCTTTGAGAAACAAGAGGCACCTTGAAGTTGGTCAAACAAATCATCTATCCTTGGGAGAGGATATTTATTCTTTAAGGCGACCTTGTTCAGTTGCCTACAGTTAATACACATTCTGAGAGACCCATCTTTTATTCGCACGAATAGGACAGGGGCACCCCAAGGAGAAATAGGCGGCCTTATGAAGCCCTTCTTCTAACAAATCTTTCAATTATTCTTTCAATTCTTTTAACTCCGGAGGGGGAGGGGGCATCCCATAAGGTGGAATTGAGATAGATTGGGTATCGGGAAGAACATCAATTCCAAAGTCAATCTCCTTATCAAGAGGGACTCCCCGCTGATCCTTAGGAAACACTTAAGGAAACTCATTCACAATCGGGACTAACTCAAGAGTAGAAGGCTCAATATCATCAGATTTAACTCTCACAAGGTGGTTGCTGCTACCCTTAGCAATCATCTTTCTAGCTCTAAAATATGAGGTAGACTTTCCCTTAGTGCTACTGAGTCACCATTCCACTATAGAACCGGTCCATTTTAAAATTGAAACTTAGCAGTTTGGTCTCTACAATCAATGGAGGCATAACAGGCATGGAGATAATTAATGCCAAGGATCAAATCAAACTCAGTCATATCTAACTCAAATTAGATCAATGATAGTATCCCTATGATGGATGGACACTAAACAAGCTCTATAGACTCTCTCAGCCCGAATAGACTCACCCATGAGAGTAGAAATATCAAAGGGTTCAAGAAGACTCTCAGGAGTTCTATCAAATCTACTGGCCACATAAGGAGTTACAAAAGATAATGTGGCACCAGGATCCATCAACACATAATAACAAACAGAAAGGAACTAGATTATACCCATCACAACATCTGGGGAGTTCTCCCGATCAAGTCGACTACCAATGGAGTACAAATGGTTTGTGGATCTGCTTGTGCCTGACATAGTACCTCTCTGGTTTCCCTTAGTTGGCCGAACTGGTGCAAAAGATTGAGCCCAGTCAGCCCACAGTGGACAAGCTCTCTGATAGTGACTTGCTTGTCCATACTTGTAGCACACATCACTCCCCTCATGACACTTACCCATGTGTAACTTGACACATGTACCACATAGTGGTTTACCTCGTGAAGCTTGAGCCATACTAGCTAGTGACTAAGACCCATGGGATCCAACATTTTGGGACCTCTTATCTTTTCTAACTCTAGGCCCAGGTGCACTAGCAGATGATGGTGCTAGAAATCAATTACCATTGCCTTTCTTCCCAACCTCATGGCTGGATGCTTTAGCTTTGTTGCTTCTAAACTCCTCTTTATCATGTTTCTGCTCCTCATTATCTTGTTGTACAAAGGTCATTAATCTCCCAATGTCCATATTACTCACAACCATTGCTTCTCCCATCTCTTTTAGGTCCTTTATTCAACCCATTAACATACATTCCCATCCTCCCTCTCATATCAGCAACCATGTCTGGAGCATAGCTAACAATTGTGTAAACTTTAGCCTATACTCTTGACCAGTCATAGAGCTTTGTTGTAAGTTCAAGAACTCTCTTACCTTTTCCTTTCTTCACTCCCTTAGGAAGAAGTGCCCCAAGAAAGATTCCTCAAACATAGCCCAAGTCCATGGGGGCATCCTCTCCTCTACCCTTCTTCCATTGATCATACCAAAGTTTGGCCACACCCTTGAGTTGATAGCAGCTAGTTCCGCTGTCATAATTAGCCACATACATCATTTGGAACACTTTCTGAAGCTCCTCTACATAGTTCTCAGGATCCTCAACGGTTGCAAACCCTGTGAACTCAGGAGGATTCATCCTCAAGAATTTTTGGACTCTAGAAGTGTCATGGGCATCCTGTCGGCCCTCTCTTTATCTCGCAGCAGTTGTTGTGATAGCCTGGGCTAAAGATTGAATGGCCTAGTTAATCTCAGCATTGGAGACCTCATCTTACGGGGGCTGCGCAATAGGGACAGAGGTTCCGTGGTCTCCTCATGTCCTTGAGGCTCAAATGGGTTAACATGTTGTCTGGTGGGTCGTCCTCTACCACTGAAGGCTCTTCTAGGAGGCATGATTACAATTCTACAATGCACAAAGCATGAATTAGAAGAAAACTTTCATAGAGTATAATTCTGTAGAACGATTTAGAACATGAATGATGGGAAACAATTCCTAATGTCCTATAGACAACTGTTTATCAAGTGTGGTCAATAACATACCCATAAATAAGACTCTACTAGACATGACTTCATAGACTCCCTAGGACACTTGAACTTGTGCTCAGATACCAAGTTTACCATGCCTCGGGAGGGTATCCAAGACGTGGCCGACACCCAAAGACTATTGCTAGTACCTAAGCAAACCGCTTGGCCTCGTCACAATCATTCAATCAATAAACTCTACTAATCAGGGGAAAACATAAAGAATGTAAATGGGCACATCTATCATCTAGTCTTAAATTAATAATAATAACATAACAGAAGTCTAGCAGAAAGAACTAGCTCACAATCTTAACAATCAACATTCTACTCTAGTCTATGAAGCCTCTATCACTATCAGCTAGTGCCAATGACAAACTTATGGCTACCTCAATCAAAATAAAATGTCTAACTCGAAAGCAAGATAAAAATAATATAAGGAATCCTCGGAAGTAGGGGAGGCTCACCAATCCGCTGAATGTCCTAAATCCTTAATGATGTGTCTCCGATGATCTCTATCCTTTGCATTTGCATCATGAAATGATGTAGTGCCGAATGGCATCAATACATGGAATGTACGGTACGTAAAATAGTTGAATGAAACCAAAACATGTAGAATAATATAGAAACAACAATCAACATCAATATAGAAATCATTCAATATGTCAAATGTCTATTTAAAGCAATAATAAAGAGTAGAGAAGTGACCCATCAGCTAATCAACCTCATACATCAAATCAGAATCATCTCAAAGGAACTTAACTCATCACATCTTATCTCATCTCGACTCAGAGTACTCGGTTCTGGAACTTTCTGGGAGTTTTTCTTATCTGACAACAATCCCTTATGAGCCAGTGATTGTACAATCGTCTCATTGATGTTCACATAGATGTTCCGTACTTGCTAGATAGGGAACGAATCGAATCCATTAGGGACCACCAACCAATCAAACAAGTCCTTTATTATTTTAGGGACTTTATAAAGAGGGAACTACAATGTAATGTGATAGTTTAAATCCTCACATATGCTTGGCTACATAATTTGACGATATGAGTTGGGTTAACTCTTAATATTTTGATGCTCGATACTCCTCCATGACTTAATGCTCATAAAACAATCTATCCAATCAAACTATCTCAATGAAATCCTCTCAATCAGCCTTGTGGAGGCATAATTTTCAAATTAGTCTTCTAGAGACTCTAATCATCTCATCCATCAACATATCAATCAATAGCTCAAAGCTTAGAACAATCTTTAGGGAACAATCAAATAGACAAGACATCGAAGTTCATTTATGAAGACTCATATGACTATCAAGTACCATAAGCTCATCAGCTCATCATTTTGACATCACAATCGCAATCGACATTCTCCAATCAAGGCTCTAGATTCAATCCCTAGGTTCATTCATTTAAGCTTTAAAAATTATCATATAGGGCTATGCAATATCTCATGAAAATTAATCAATTCAAGAAAAAAAGTTTATGATGATCATCAACATATGAAAATACATGTAATAAATATAATTTTTTAAAAAATAATCAAGAATTATATGTGTAAACTCATGAACTTTCAACTCACTTCTAAGACCATCTATGGATCACATGAGAGGACAATATCATGCTTTTAGTTTAGCCTTACATACCTGGGATGAAGTTTTACCAATCAATCGTCAAGAACATTCTTGAATTCTTCAATCTACACTTCGCTCTTCTCCTCTCTCAAGCCCTAGTCTTTCAAGTGTTTAGAAAAGGACTTAGAATGGAGTTTAAGAACCTATTTACGCATCAAACGACCAAATTTGACTGTGTTTTGAGTTTAGGAGGGGCTGAAAATTGATCGGAATGCCTCTAAAATTATAAAGAAAAAGTCCACTTAGAAAATGCCCACTCCACGTCACAGACTAGGCATGGGCATGTATAATTTTTTCCCAAATTTTTTTCCGAATGAGTTTTCAACTCCGTCAAAAATTTAAAAAATATAATACGTGTAGGTCCGCTGTCACACCCCAAAGCCTGGTTAGGGCGGACTGGCACTCGTTGCCGATAAGGCTCGGGAGAACCAACTTATATCTAAGCGTTTTGCATACATATTATAATTGACATCTATGTTTG
>JAOTQR010076971.1:0-12563 GCA_025774065.1 Solanum ossicruentum
TTATCCCTTAACTAAATAATAAAAATTAATGAATAGTCAAAAATACTCATTTAAAATATTTCAAGATAAATCTTGTAAGAATTCAAGAGCACTAATTTTCAAAATGACCTAACGGGTCATTACAATGATTTTGGATAGAAGCTAAGTATAATAAGCCTGTTAATAAGTGGTAATAACAAGGACTTAAAGTTTTAAGTCAAACGAATCCCCTAAATACACATTCGAAATTAATGAAATGGCCGGAGTGGCACCACGCCTTTTTTGAAAGGTTAATTACGTTTCACTTTTTGGATGGGACTAAAAATGTATAATTTGCTAATAATGTATTTTTAAAGGATATTTTTAATAGCACAAAGATTGTATGTTAAGTTTTGGAATCAAAAAAGTTGCAAGATAAATGTTGGCCAAAGTTACCGCAAGCTTTTTAAGAAATCCTTGTTAAATTTGGGTAAAATGTATCAGGCCATATCTCCCAAAATTTAAGGATCTAGAGGGGCGAAGACCCATCAAATTGAAGGTCTACAAGTTTAGTTTGCAACGCACACAACCACGCATCTATCCAACTTCAAAATAAAAAGTTATGATAGTACTGTGACTGACCGAGCAAGAAATCAGCTCATGGGAAGGTTCGGGTCAAGTCCACCTAGATGTCGGCTAATTTGACCTTTTAAAGATCAAAATAGTTTCATTTTTGTCCCAAATAGTAGAGAAATTGAAGACAAATCTCTCACAAGGTTCTTAAGTTATTTAGGTAAGTTCTTTAAGTTTTTACAGTTAAAATTTGCCCGCGTTCCTAGAAATTCATGCCTTACGCTTTACAATTATTCCCTCCTCCAATTAGTTGTGTTTGGGGTTGTTTTTAGACTATAAAAAGTGGTGAATCTTGCTGCTGGTCATTCTTGGCTTGCAGTTGGTGTGTTCAGGTAATAATCTTTGGGTGCTTTTACAATCATTCTTACGAAGTTCTATGGACGTCTCCTCGCTTAAATGCTATATGGAGAATCTAGTCATTTATGCTCAATTATAGACTTTTCATAGATGTCTGTAAGCTACTTATATATAATGGTTGCGAAGCTTAGGATTTAAGGAACAACTATCGTGATGAATCTGCATTTGGACATCCATTGGAAAGGTATCTTAAGGCTGAGCTCCGTCCCTTCTTTTAGCGCGAAACCCAGGAAGTTCTCAAAATGTCAAATAAGATATCTACTATTCTATTGTTAGAAAGACCTTCTATAAAAGGCATTGGGATGACGGTATTAGGTTGATATTTTGAAAAACCCCAAAATGTGCTTTAAAAATGCCCATAATAGTAATTTCTATATATCTCAAAATCCGTCGTGATATTGAAAATCTGACTTCATATTCTCGATCAGGGGGCAAAATTGAGTGGGAAATAAGTATAACCCAGATTTTAGAGGATCCATAGCAAAAACTAAATTTCGCTAATTTATGATTTCTAGACCATCCGCGCACTGGCTGCCACGCGCCAGGGGCATGGAGCAGTATAATATTTGGTGTGCGTTTAGTCCGTGTAGTGGACTGGATGTGGACCAGTAAAAGTTTTTCCTTAATATTTCTTATGTCGGCCAAGGGAATTGGGCTCATAGTCTCATCCCCACTCATGCATAAAAATACCCATACTTAGCCATTTTCAACTCTATATCACTCAAAACACTCACAAAAACCTCATCAACAATTAACCAAATATCTCATTCAAATTTCAAGGATTTTCTGTCTAACTTGGGAACTCAAGGAATATCTTCAAGCTCTAGTTTCCTTCAAGCTCAACTCAAGAAAACCCAAGTTTGAGGTATGTAGGTTTCATCCATGTGGTCCTTTCACCTATGGAGCCCAATCATCCTTTTTATGAAAATTGCATATTTTCAAGTTGTATCATCTATGGGTATCTCTTATTATGAATAATGATTATAAATTATGTGGGTTTTATGAAATGTTGATTGATTATACATGTCAATCTAGTTCAAGCTTATTCTATGAATTGGTTTTGTCTATTGAGACAATGCATATTTTGAGCTACGAAACTATGATCTATTATGAGATTTGATAATGGATTTCAAGGTACCCTACATGAGGGTTTTACTATATATTGGTGGGTTGATTTGGATTTAGTTTTTTCATATTATTTCACTCTTGAATTGCATGATTTTGAACAAGCAATATAAACCCACCAAATGTTTGATAGAATGTCCAGATAAGAATTGTAAAGTTACCGATGATCTATTACATGATTTATTTCTGAAGTTACTTTATGATGATTAAGAGCTTACACGTATGCATTGAATTCATGAAAAGTATCTATGATGTTGCAAGTTTACCACCCCTTGTTGGGGGGCGGGTGACATGCCCAATCACCTTGTTGAGGGGGTGACATGCCTCAATCACCTTTTTGGGGGTTGACATGCCCAATCACCTTGTTGAAGGGTGACATACCTCAATCACCTTGTTGGGGTGGGTGACATGCCCTAATCACCTTGTTGAGGGGTGACATACCTCAATCATCTTGTTGGGGGGTGATGTGCCTTGGATTCCAAGTTGTAGTTCTATTGGTCTATGCCAGTTATGGTCTCCTCCCACATATGTTATATGTTCTACGCAAATTCTATGATTTACAAGCATGTTTTTACTTCAAGCATTGATCATGCATGCCATATTAAAATTATTCCTACCTATTGCTTATGATTATGTATTTTGATTATATTGGATTATGTCTTGTTGTATTGCATCCTACATACTTAGTACATTCAAACAAACTCTATGCCTACATGATATTACCATGTACGGACTGGAGCAACTTTTTTGATCACCCTCCATGTGGATAGTTTGGTTCTTTGGAGATAAGTTTTGGTGACTCCTCATGTCCGAGGACGCTATCTATGTTACTCTTGCTATTTCATATTTCTTTATGTTGAACACCTGTTACTATGAGGGTGAGCCCAGAAAGTTTATTGGGCGCCGCTCCATTCTATTTTAGAGATGTTGTTAGATATTACAATATACTTATGCTATGAGAATGACTCTTTATGTCTTTATGAATATCAAGCTCCCTTAGTCCCGCTTCCCTTTCTATTATATCTCTTGTTGTTATTTATTTTATTTCCGCGACCAAGGATGTGTGATTGATATGCTAAGAGGCTTATTTGGGTCCCTTTGGGTTTCCATTCGTCGTGTTACATTCAACCCCTAAGCTTGGGTCATGAAAAACTTGGTATCAAAGGACTGGGTTGTTAATGGTCCTCGAAATACACACCACGTCGATTAGAGTCTTATTCATGGTTGTGAAGTGCACCACAACTATGAATGGGAGGTTATGAGGCATTTTAGGTAATGTTTCACTTCTTCATGGTCTATATCGTGCTATAGATGTAAGTGTAAGGCTTTTCCCCTAACAAATGCTCTTTGCTCTTCTAGATCATGCTAATTCCAAGAGGGAGACTAAGGAGAGCCCGAACACCCGAGGAGCAAATGGTCCCTCCTGCCCCTCAAGTTCCTTAAGGTGGAGGGATAGCCTAAGATGAATTCCGGGATGCTATTACAATGTTGGCTCGTGCTATGACCAACCAAATTCACCAAGGGGCCCAAGTCCCTCATGCTACCACTCCGGCTTCAATGGTGAGGGATTTCACTAGAATGAACCCACCAGAGTTCCATGGATCCAAACTAAAAGAGAATCTCAAAGAGTTCATCGATGAGGTGTACAAAGTGCTATCTATCATGGGGGTCAATTCGGAGGAAATGGCGGAGTTGGTAGCCTACCAATTCAAAGGGGTGGCTCAAATTTGTTTTACACAATGGAAGTTGGAGAGGAGAGATGATGATACTATTCCTTAGGAGGAGTTCAAAGTTGTATTCCTCAACCGGTTCTTTCCTATCAAGCTAATGGAGGCTTAAATGATAGTGTTTATGAGCCTTAAGCAAGATTCCATGAGTGTGAGGGAGTATCCCCTCAAGTTAAACCAACTCACCAAGTATGATCCACAATTGGTTGTCGATGTCACGACCCAAGACTAGGGCCTAGACATGACACGGCGAATGGGGAATCCGAAGGAACCCCAATCAAGCCTCTTTACTTGTCATAACACATCATTGGTCACAAAAGCATACAAAAGACATATATATTTAAACAAGGGAATGGGGATAAGGAAAAGCTTGCCAAAACAACAACATTACAAGACAAGGAGTAATAACTCATATCATAAATACACAACTTGTATAAGAAACACCTCTAAATACATAGATAGAGCGGGAGCCAAGACAAGATAACTGGGCTCATCCTCATAGTCAAATAAGATATATGAAAGTGTCTTAATACATAGATAAGAGGAAACATAACCAAGGTCCCAAAAATGGAGGACTCACCAACAAGGTTGGAATAGCACCGTCTAGCCATATGGAGGAGGAGGATGAACTTGGGCACCAGTTTCTTCATGGTGATATCAAGTAGGAAAGAGTATGCATTAGTACGTTTGAATATACTATGTATGTGGGATGCAACGCAACAAGGAATAGGCATCATAACCGCTATGCATGACAATAGACAATAGGCATAGGATAGTAATATAGACATGATATCAAATGTGAAGAAGAGACCAAGCTAGCTTTCTAATCTTGGTTGGTTGATAATGGTAACACCCTAATTATCCTAGGTCGTGAGGTATAAAACCCTCAAATTATTGATGCTGGTCACATCCCAATCATCCTAGGTAGTGAAGTATAAACCCCTCACATGGTTCATGAGTACAAACCCCCAACTCGGTTGATGATGGTCACACCCCAATCATCCTAGGTGGTGAAGTACTAACCTTTCACATGGTTGATGAGTACAAACCCTCATCTCGGTTGATTATTGTCTAATGCAACAATTTATATAGAAGTTATCATTTATATAAGCTCATTTCATCATTATAACATCATTCATATCATATCTCATGCTTTGGGCCTTCAATCCCTTAAGAAACCATAACCATACATTTTATCAAACACTTGGTGGGTGTACAATGGGGGTATAAGATCATGCAATTTAGGGATGAAATTATGTAAGAAAATATATTGTGAAATCATCAATTAATACCTTGTAATACCCCCAAGGCAGTCACATCAAAAACCCTCATCAAAACTTAAAATAGATCCAAGATATATAGCTAAGAACATAACAAAATAGTCACAACTTTACATAGCTTTAACATAGTTCATAGACATGTTCATACTAGTAAACCTATTTGTAAACTCAATTAAATCACGCAATCTAGGAAAAAGGAAGCATAGGTATCATGGGTAAAAGGAACCCATGAAAGAAACCCACATACCTTAGGTATAGAGTTGCTTGGAATTGATATTGGGTAGAATGGAGGCTTGGAAATGATCTTCGAATCCAATCTTGGTTTTGGGTTTCCTTAAAATTGAATTGGGGCTTGATGGAGGAGTCTCTTGAGAGAATTGAGAGTGTATTTGAGATAAGAGTAATGAGTTTGATCCTTTGGAATAGGTTTGGGTCTTTTGGTGAGGTTAAGATAGCATTGGAAGTCTTAAAAGGTCATTAGAGTAATTAAAATTTACGAAATTGGCAAAGTGTTGCCTTACTGAAGGCCCCATGGGTCGGGTGGCACTCTACGGGTTGTGTGTAGTACCTGTGAAAAGGTACTTAGTCCAAAATTTGAAGTTGGAACCGATTGGAAAAAGTCATCTCGTCATGACCATAGAGGCCTCCATGGGTCATGTGGAGCCTCACGACCCGTGTGGAGGCTCGTGGCACCACACTTGGTGATGGAAAATGTTGAGCAGGCTCCACTTCAAGTTCCACATCCGTGCCACCTGCCACGACTCGTGTGGGTGGCCGTGGTCCATGCCTTAGCCTTAACCTCACCTCTACGCATGCCAAGCCACCCTTACTCACCTTCATGTCCCTTCTCACGACCAGTGGCAAGCCTCACGACCCATACCACTAGTCTTGGTCCATGCCTTAGACTCAAAATGGATCTTCCTAGTCTCACATGGCTCACACGACTCGTATAAGCCACCATTGCCCGTATAGATTCCCGTGTGATATCACTGCACGGGAGGGTCTTAGGGGAACGATCATAACTCCATCATCCGACCTCAGAATGGGGTGAAACCAAGTGCTTTGCGAATCTAACTCAAAAGGATTTCGTTTTGACATGTTGTGGGCCACCCAGTTGCAAATGTGCCAAAAATTATTTTAGTTAAAGTTGACCCTTGTATGAAACAACACCCAAAACTCAACTTTTATAGAAGTCTTGAACTCGTTTAAGTACTAAAAGTCTCCCATGAACCTCATACACCCACAATCTAACTAAATGAGGATTGAAACATGGATATACAAGTGCATAAAGTTATGAGGTGTCATAGCCGAGCCTAGATCAAGTATAAACAAATTTGTGTCGGGAGTGTCCGACTTGGTTAATGAGGAGTGTCGTAATACCATGTTCATAGGTGATATGGATTTGTCTTGCCTCATGACATATTCTGAACAACTAAAGGGAGAAAAGCTTAGAAAAAGAAGAAGTGGTGAGTCTAAGAGGGCTCGGTTTGAAGGTAGACTCGAAAGTTCCAAGGGTGGTCGGCTTCCTCAAGGCCACAAATTCCAAGGCCAAGGGTTTTCCAATGTTCCTAAATAGGAGATTTGCTAATGATAATCCAAGATTCCAAGGTTGTGATGGTGGGTATTTAACCCTATATACCAAAGATGTGGTAGGAACCATAATGGCCCATGTTTGAGAAACTCTAATGCTTGCTATGGTTGTGGTGATGTGGGTCATAAGGTGTTTGATTATCCTCATGCTCAAAACAAAGGTAGGAATGGTTGTCCACAAGGCCAAGGTACAAATGTAGGTCCAAGGTCTAAGGGAGGCCAACAAAGGGGTGCTCCAAGGCAAAATAGATTCTATGCTCTTCAAGGAAGACAAAGGGTGGATGAGGTGCCCGATGTCGTCACCTGTATATTTAAGGTTTTTGATTTTGATGTGTATGCATTAATAGACCTAGGTTCTACTCTTTCTTTTGTTACTCATTTTGTTGCCAAAAGATCCCTGTTAGTCCCAAATTGTTGTGTGAACCTTATGAAGTGTCAACCCACTCGGACTTGAGGACTCACTAAAGCTTAACTTCAAAGCACTGAACTAACCATGTGGATGATGATCAAAAGGTATACGTGGCTAGTTTGGTGCTTTGAACTTAAGCTTTGGTGAGTCCTCAAGTCCAAGGACACTATCTATGTTACTCTTACCATTTGCTATTTCTTTATGTTGAACACTTGATACTATGAGGGTGAGCCCAGAAAGTGTCTTGGCCCCCGCTCCTTTCCATATTATTGGTGTTGTTGGGTATTGACATGTTATTATGCTATGAGCTTGACTTTTGAAATGTTTTATGACTATCAAAGACTTCTCTTAGCCCTATTTCCCTTATGCTCTTCAAGGAAGACAAGGGGTGGTTGATACTTCATAAGGTTCACACAATAATTCGGGACTAACATAAAGTTTTTTGGCAATAAAAGGAGTAATAAAAGAAAGAGTGGGACCCAGGTCTATAAATGCATACACATCAAAATTACAATCCTTTAACATATCGGTGACGACATCGGGCACCTCATCCACCCCTTGTGTTCCATGAAGAGCATAGACTCTATTTTGCCTTGGAGCACCCCTTTGTTAGCCTCCCTTAGCCCTTGGACACGCATTTGGACCTTGGGACTTGTGGACAACCATCCCTACCTTTGTTTTGAGCATGAGGACAATCAACCACCTTATAACCCACTTCACCATAACCATAGCAAGCATTAGAGTATCTCAAACATGGGCCATTATGGTTCCCACCACATCTTTGGAAACACCCCACCACCATCACCTTTGATTCTTGGTTATCATTAGCAAATCTCCTATTAGGAGCATTGGAAGACCCTTGGCCTTGGAACTTGTGGCTTTGAGGAAACTGGCCACCCTTGGAACTTTGGAATCTTCCTTCAAAATGAACCACCTTGGACTCACCACTTCTTCTTTTTCTAACCTTTTCCCCCTCTAATTGTTCAACATATGTCATAAGGTAGGACAAATCCATATCACCCAGTAGCATGGTGGTATGAAACTCCTTATTAACCAAGTCGGACACTCTCGATACAAATTTGTTTGTCCTTGATCTAAACTCGGCAACCAATTATGGAGAATACATGGAGAGTTGGTTGAACTTGAGGGAATACTCCCTCACACTCATAGAACGTTGCTTAAGGTACATAAACTCTATCATTTTAGCCTCCCTTAGATCGATAGGAAAGAACCGATTGAGGAATGCAGCTTTGAACTCCTCCCAAGGAATAGTATCATCATCTTTACTTTCCAATGTCCAATGTGTAAACCAAATTTGAGCCACCCATTAGAGTTGGTACGTCTCTAACTCTGCCTTTTCCTCCAAATTGACCCCCATTGTAGATAGCACTTTGTGCACCTCATCGATGAACTCTTGGGAATCCTCTTCTAGTTTGGATCCATAGGACTCTAGTGGGTTCATTCAGGTGAAATCCCTCACCCTAGAAGCCGAAGTGGACGCATGAGGGACTTAGGACCCTTGGTGAATTTGGTTGGTCATAGCATGAGCCAACAATGTAATAGCATCCCAGGATTCATCTTGGGCTACCCCTCCATCTTGAGGAGCTTGAGGAGCAGGAGGGGCCGATTTCTCCTTGGGTGTATGGGCTCTCCTAAGTCTCCATCTTGAAATTGGCATGATGTAGAAGAGCAAAGAGCATTCATTAGGGTAAAAGCCTTACACTTACATCTAAAGCATTATATAGACCATGAAGAAGTGAAACATTGCCTAAAATGCCTCATAGCCTCCCATTCATAGTTGTGCCGTGCTTCACAATCATGAATAAGACTCTAATAGATGTGGTATGTTGCATTCCGAGGACCATTAACAACCTCGTGCTCTGATAGCATATTTTTCACGACCCAAGCTTAGGGCCTAGATGTGACACGGTGAATGGGAACCCGAAGGGACCCGAACAAGCCTCTTAGCATATCAATCACACATCCTTGGTCGCGGAAGTAAAGTAAACTACAACGAGACATATAATTGAAAGGGAAGTGGGACTAAGGGAAAGCTTGATATTCATGAAGACGTAAAGAGTCAAGATCATTGCATAAATATATTGGAATATTCAACTACACCTCTAACATGGAATGGAGCGGGGGCAAATACACTTTTCGAGCTCACCCTCATAGTAACAAGTGTTCAACATAAAGAAAAATTAAATAGCAAGAGTAACACAGATAGCGTCCTCAGTCTGAGAACTTACCAAAGCTTATCTCCAAAGCACCAAGCTAGCCACAAGAAGGATAATCAAAAGGTGCTCCGGCTCCTACATGGTAATATCATGTAGGCATAATGTATGCATTAGTACGTTTGAATGTACTAAGGATTGGAGGATGCAATGCAACAAGATATAAACCAATATTGTCAAAATGCATAATCCTAAGTAATGGGTAGGTATAATTTCAATATGGCATGCATAATTAATGCTTGAAGTAAAACATGCTTTTAAATTATACAACTTACATAGTTGTCACAATCGAAACTAGGGCCTAGAAGTGACATGGCGCAAGGGGAACCCGAAAGAACCACAAGCAAGCCTCTTAACATATCATTACACATCCTTGGTCGCGAAAGCAATTAAACAAAAATAAAAGAATATAAATAAGGACATAGGGACTAAGGTAAAACCTTTATTTCATAAAAACATCATGAGAGTTAAAGAATGTCAATCTTATAGCATCATTACATACTTGTCCAATAACACCTCTAAACATAGAACTTAGCGGAGGCCAAGACAAGCAACCGAGATCACCCTCATATTAATGACAATAGGTAATCTAAATATACAAGATACAATCTAAACATAAGCATCCGAGAATATAGATATTGTCCCTAGACTTAAGGACTCAAGAAAATCTAACTTGAACTTTCCGTCTAGCCACATAGAAGAGAATCAATAAGAGCTCTGATTCCTACATGGTAATATCATATAGTCATAGAATATGCATTAGTATGTTTGAATATACTATGTATGTAGGATGCAATGCAACAAGAGATAACCAACATAATTAAAATGCATAACATAGTCAATAAATAAGCATATACCAATATGGCATGCATGGAATATGCTTGGAATAAATCATGCTTACATAGAACATAATACATGTTTAAGAAAAGACCATCATCATTTGATTGGTGGATCGTCTAACCTTACCACCCTTTGTGATTGAGGTACAAACCCCTCAATCTGTTATCAAGGTACAAAAACTTTGATTGATTGGTGGATCATCGCACCCTATTACCCATGGTGACTGAGGTACAAACCCCATAACCTGGTTATCAAGGTATTAACCCCTCAACATGATTAGTGGATCATCGCACCTACCACTCATGGTGATTGAGGTACAAACCCCTCGAACCAGTTACCTGGTGCATAACACACGAGAAGGGCATGGTCACTTTCCAACACTATATAGGAGAATAGCATATACATATGTCCTTTCATCATCATAAAGTCATTTAACAAATAAGACATGCATTGGACCTTCAATTCCTCAAGAAATCATAACCCAACATTTTATCAAACACTTGGTGGGTGTGTCATGCTAGTATAAAACCATGCAATTCAAGAGAAATCATGCAAGAAAACTTGAAGAAAAATAATCCACCAATACTTGGTAATACTATATTGCAAAATAAATTTAAACCCGTCATCAAATCTCAAGAGAGATCACGGTTCTCAAGCTTAAAACATGCATAATCCTAATAGGTAAACCATCTCATAGAAATGGAAGATTGGGATTCATGGGTGATAGGTACCCATGAATGAAACTCATATACCTTATACTTTGAATTTTTTGAAATTGATTTATGAAAGACTTGAAGTTTGGAAGTGGGTCTTGGAATCCAAAGCTTGCTCTTGAGTTTCCTTGAGTTTGTATTGGGGTTTTGATGGAGGCTCTTGAGAGAATTTGAGAGTGTATTCCAATTGGGAAGGTTGAATTTGATATTTAGAAATAGGGTTTAGGTCTTTAGAAAATGTTAAGATAGCATAGGAATCTGCAAAAGCCCAATAGAGATGACTAAATTTACGTAATGCCATTAGTAAAATGGATTTTGGCAAAAATCCGTATATACCCCGCACACAAATGAGTTCTACAAAAATGGGCATAACTTCTTCATCTGAACTCTATATAAGGTGAAATCAAGTTCATTGAAATTCTAATTCAAAGAGCTTTAATTTGGTGGTCGTGGGCCACCCAATTCTTTGCTAAGAGATATGACCCTTTAAAGTTAACCCTCTGTAACACCCCAAATTTTTTTAAAGCTACGACTGAGTAATTCTTCATAGGATATAGCATTTTAGTTAACAATTCTTAAATGAGTAT
This sequence comes from Solanum ossicruentum, assembly GCA_025774065.1. Classification (NCBI taxonomy): domain Eukaryota; kingdom Viridiplantae; phylum Streptophyta; class Magnoliopsida; order Solanales; family Solanaceae; genus Solanum; species Solanum ossicruentum. The sequence continues at coordinate 11,454 of JAOTQR010076971.1, forward strand.
AGGTGTTAAACTCAAATTTTTAATGTGGAATAGAATTGGAGAAGATCTAAGGTCACATGAACCCTCTAGTACGAAGCTAAATTAAAAACTTTCTTGCTTCTTTTTTGATCCGGGATAGTTCGCAAAACCTAGACTCCCACGATTGGAAAATGTTCATACGTTGCTAACCTCTTATTCTCCTCCTACCCTTGAAATCTTCTTGAATCAAGGAGTGAAAGCTCAGCTAGGGTTGTTCCTCTCTCCGATGGAAATAACATTATGATATGATTTATTAAGAAAACCTCAGTGGGGCGTGCCCCAACCATAATCCAAGCGAGCCCAATGAGAAGAGACCCGCCCTCTTACTCTCTCTCATTTATTCAAAGAAAAAAACTACATAACGGGGGCCCTTCCATTCAGAGGTAGCGAATCAACTTTTTTATGTTTTCTGGGGGGATCCCTTGCATGACCAAGTCCAAAGTAGGTGGCCGTAGTTTATAAAATTAGGTGGACTAGTGACTTTTAGATTGTATATATATGCTAGGAGATATTCTTAAGTATTTAAAGTATATTAGGTGTGATTTAGAGTCATAAGAGATCTTTTACATCAAGCCAAGTTCAAAGAATTTCTAGCAACTAAGTTTTCGTATGAGTCGATATAAGTGTCAATTTCAAATAACCATATATCCTAACATATAATGATTTATATGACCTATTATATATCAAATTAAAGATATTCGAATTATCTTTCTAACGCATCTTATTTTGCATTAATCAGAGTTTGGAGTAGAAAGTTATGACCATTTTAGTGAAGAGGTGCAGAGCTGTCCGAAGAGCCGCGCCTAGAGCACGTTGCGGACCCTAATTGAATAGGTTAATGACGTTTTTCTTTAAAATTTGAGGGTATGTTTATCCTAAGACCTATAGGGGTCTACTTAAGGTCCGAAAAATGTCAAACCATTAGTTTTCGTAATCAAAAACCCTCTCCCTTCTCTCCTAACATAAAGGCTCAAGAATGATCAAGAAAGTCATGAAGTTAGGATTATCTCTCAATATTCATCCTCAAGGTAAGTTATTCTTCAAAAATTTCAATCTACCCAACCTGAATTTCTTCATCTATTCATGAAGCTC